>WEIS01085812.1:641-15084 GCA_013389965.1 Todus mexicanus
GGAATAGATTGCGTTGATTTTTCCATATTTATCTAAAGGCTTTTACTAAGTTTTGTACAATCAGTCCTGACTGAAATGCGAGGATCTTCCTGCTTTGGAATGACAGTGGATCAGATGACCTCTGAAAATCCCTTTACAGTCCTGTTTTCTTTTAATCTGAGGGTTGGCTAAAGATGATCTCCTCGATCATTGTTTCTTCGCCCAGCAAATTTGTGTCTTCACTGGTAGACTGCCTTCTCCCTCTGAGCTTCTGCGAGTACTGCTTTTGAAAAACTTGCTTCTTCGCAGTCCCTGAGCATCCACTTAGACACTGATATCAACTGAATTTTGCATTTATTCCTATAGGTGTTTCTCCATCCTTGTTTTTCTGTTGCATAAAAGAAAAGCAGACAGAAATCCCGAGTACGTGAATGGTGAAACTGGGATGTCTTCCCAGTCTGTGAATAGGTATTGCTCTCAAAACAGCTACTTAATCTTTCATAACTGTTTACACCTATTAAAACAAGTGCATAGACTTCCAGAGGAAAATGTTTTTCAAATGATTTTGGACCGTACTGCAGTTGCTTATTGGTTTTTTTGTAAGACTCTGAGATGAGTACATAGCTGAGGAGCCAGTCATGCTGTTACATTCTTTAATGCTTGTTTGTAAATTGATTCAACCCATTGAGTAACTGTGAATTATTGGGCCAGGCGAGGCTTATGTACCCTAAGGCCCATGTAATTTGTGTGCAACAGAGAAATACCTGTTTTCATGTGCCATGTTTCTTTGCCAGGCACTTACCAAAGTAAAAGTGAAGCATATGTTGGGTCCCTTTTTCTGAGGTATCACTGCTGCAATCTACAATGTTAGATGGGAGCAGGGATGTGAAACTGGGCCATTGCATGACTAAAATAATTGAATCCTGCCTGAAAAATCTGTGTGACTGGCATTGAAGTGGGTGATACAGGCTTTGACTGTAGTTTGGAGGGGAGAACACTAGCTCTTCTCTGTTTTTCATGCTTATTTTCTACTTCAGATCACTTTATGGCTGACACAGGCCTGGCTTGCTATAAAAGCTTTAAGCTTTAAGAATTGCCTGTATTCTCATAGTGATAACTCCCCCATCTTTCCACTAAGCTGAAAAACTGATTTCCATGTAGTCTGTGAAAGATAAGATGCTTTGTTTGAATGTCTGAATTGAAAGATGTTTCATATGCAGCCCTGGTACTACTGACTCTAAAACCAAACAATGTCTTTTCATTCAGATTTGTCCTGGAGAAGCCTATCTTTTAGAGCATATCTGCATAAAATGACTTTTTTAGCTGCATGAAAAGGCTTATAATTAAAATTAAAGTCACACTGAAGCACTGTCTTGTGTACTTGGGAATTCAAGGAGTGCTTTCTTTTTTTTTTTTTTCTCCTTTTTACTCAGTTGAGCTTCATTAAGCTTCTACAAAGCACTGCAGAAATGTATATTTTTCCAGGCAGGGCTTCTCCTGAGATGTAAAGCTTAAATAGAACTGGCAAACGGGAGAAAGGAAGCAGTTATCTCTCCTTCCCAGAGGGACTTGGATGAATGTTCAGTTCTGGCTTGCTTGGGATATCTGTGGCAGAGCCTTCAGACTCTGACTCATGATCTCCTGTGTTTTATACTGGGACAGTGTAAGAAATTGCCTCCCTGAGCACCATCCTAATCTTCTGCAACAGATTTTTATTGTGTTAGGCTGCAGCAGGGGCATGAGAAGACAGCTGAGAACAGTAACTTCTTAGATCAACAAAGCACGAATCATTCAGAACTCTTTAAGAGCTGAACCAGCACAGCCTGATGCCCAGTCTGATGCCCTTACCAGCGCTCTGAAGAGAATCTCTGTGAGCCTGATGCCCTTTATCTAAGTTTGCATCTCAAATACTGAGCAACCAGCATGGAGAACCTTAACTCCTCTGTTCTGCAGTCAGGTGGGACTTCTAAATTATGATCAGGAGCTTAAGTAATTCCTGCCATCCAACCTCTGTTGTCTTCTGTTGAACTGGATGGTGACACTGCTACTGTGTGCTGGAAGACTTTGAGGGCTGCTGTGAGGATAAGTTGGTGGTGTCTGACTGAACCAAGTCAAGGGTTACAACATGGGCAAGGCTTTCTATGAAACCACAGAGCAGTGCGCAAGTACTGTTTATGTGGAGCCGTTCAGAGCCTTCAGACTTCTTTGGACAAGCAGAGTGAATGCGTGGGTAGGTCTGAGCAAGCTCTCCAGGATCCCAGGAAGAGATCTTGAACTCTTCAAGCAGCACTGTTTTCATAAACTCCTTGGCACAAGCCTTTAGTAAATTCTAAGAAGATCACATGTAAGTCATAAGATACGAGGGAGAGGTCAGTTAGAGCCAGGATTTAATACCCTTCTCTGTTTTGTGTTTGTTGTTCAATATTTAGATTACTGTCATCCACAAAGGCACTGAACAGAATTGGATCCATTCCATATAATCTAGCAGAGATGTACATGAAGAGACTCTTCTCTTTTATGTCCTAAGAAACATGTGAGAATTGCTGTTTTTTAAAATGCACAGATCTACAACTTTTCTTTAGTTCTGAGCTGCAAGTAGACAGTCTCACAAGAATTTTGCCTATTAATTTCCTTTGCTGAACCAGCTACTTAGCTTCCCTCATGAGCAGCTTCAAACTTCAGGCTCCACCATCCACGACTTGTTCCTACCTACGGATCTTCCCTGAGGATAAACTTTCTTGGCTTATTGGCGTTAGACTGCCTTCTGCCTTTGCTGTTTGCATCAGATGTTTCCATTCACTTAAAGGGCAGTGTCAGCTGCAATAGGAAATCAAGGCAGCTTCTCAAATCATAGGTGAAGAATGGAAGGAATGTGACATCTCTAAATTTGTTTCAAGGATATGAATAAAGGCAAAAATTGTTGCACGTTAAGAATCAAATGGCTGACGGCGTGTGCTTTGCGGAGATGAGCCAAGAGTCTTGAGTCTGTGATTTAGTTCTCCACTATTTCACTGAGGTATTTTTCACGTGCTAAACATAGTGATCAAAGCCTGAATGAAACAGCAAATGAAGCCAGAGGCACTTGCCCCACCCCCAGTCTTTTTTTCTGCTGGTCTCCAGTGAAGGTAACAGTGAGAACTACAAGTTTGTGGTGTGCTTCTGAGTATACAGTGAAACGTGCTGTTAATTCATAGTAAAGACTGTGTTTGCTTGAACAAGAGGGTTGCTGTGTCTTTGTTTCAGTATTAGATCAGGTAACAAATTCAATCCCTCGCCCTCAGAACTTTCTTTAAGTAATTCTACTGCCATTTATAATGTTGTTATTTATTATTATTTTTTTAACTCTAGGCTTGCTTAAACCCTTTATTTTCCTATATTTGGAGTTCATGGCAGCATAGCCAGACTTCTCTCATGTTCCGATAACATCTTGGATGCGCGCCACTTCTCAGATTTTAAACACAAAGTTGTTTCCCTTAGTTGGAGCATTGCCAAAACTAGCTGTTGTAGCTGAGTTAGTTCCATTAGCTACTTGCATATTCTTATGCTGCCAGCTCACCTCCTTGAAATAACAGCTTGCCCCAGCCCAGAGGCCTTAAATAAAAGAGGCCTTGAGCTGGATTTTGGAGCATGTTTTGCAGCTTCTCTCCTGCATGGTCCCAGCTCACTCCTCAATGTGCTGTCTGCCCCAGGACCTGCTGTCTCCTGAACTCGACTACATCCATCTGTGGCTTGAATTGCTGATGTCAATAGACTTCAATTCCAAGACACCCCAA
The DNA here is from genome assembly GCA_013389965.1 of Todus mexicanus. NCBI lineage: Eukaryota > Metazoa > Chordata > Aves > Coraciiformes > Todidae > Todus > Todus mexicanus. Next base: position 4,394 of record WEIS01085812.1, read on the forward strand.
GCCTTGAAGGGAGAAGGGTGAGATGGCTGTGGGTACAACTCCAACCTGGTCAGGGATATTAGTGAAGGCAAGTTGGTTGTGTAGGGGAGTACCACAGCTGGGAAGGGTGCCAGGAAGGGAAGCAAGACTTACTGGAAGGAGGAGAATGAAGTGAGCCTTGAGACCCAAGGCAGGGTTTATGAATGAGAGTGTTTATCCACAAGAAAAGCCGCCCATGTGAGTAACGATTGTTGGTGTTGTAGGCTGATTTGAGTGGCTTTAAAAAAAAAAAGTGAATGCAGCTGTAACGTGACTTCTGTTGTTTGTGTGTGTCGTCTTACAGAATATTTTGGGAGGTGACTAGGGGCCAAACGGCTGCTGCTTAAAGTTATCATAATCCCTGTAAGCCTCACTGAGCCAAACCAGCAACTGTCAAGTGTGGATGATAACTATAGCTCGGGTGTCTGTCTCTGTCCTCTGAGCGTCGAGTTGAGAAAATGCACACTGCTTTATTTTTTCCTCCGTGTCATAGGGGTGGCTGTAACACAGCACTGTCCATCTGCCTGTCTGCCCAGTGACACGAGAACAAATTTGCCTGGGCTGGATGGGTGTCTGGAAGGCTGCAGCCTGCCCTCTAACAGTGGGCGTAAGTGGTGTGTTTGGATTTAGAAGTTGCTTTCCGTGCCATACACTTCCTGCTGCGTGTCCTCTGCCAGATCTGTGCTTCAAATGTAATACCAGGTATTTTTAATAAATTGTGTAAGGAAGCTGCCGTGACATCTGCCAACTTTGGCTCTCACAGAGCCAGTCTTACTTGTCTGTCGTCTTGTAGCTCTGTGCAGAGCTGGAGACTGAAGTGTATTCAGATTTTATTTGGCTTGCTGTATCTGCTTTGAATAAACCTTCTCTTCTCTACCCCACTCCCTTTACATACGCTGCAAAGCATAGTATAAAATGTATTAGCCAAGCAGCAGAAAAAGCTTGGTAGTAGAAACAAACAAGTGTCCTCCTTTGTACAGACTGATTTTGCTTCCCACTCACATGGCGATGTGAACTCTGGTCTTCAGTTCATGCAGCAGGATGAATCCAGTATTTCTAAACGCTTTAAAATAGTCGGAGGATGTGGAGCTGTCTGTGGCATGTTAATAGTCCTTACTTTCAGTCTCAAAAGCAGTTTAAAAAAAAAGAAAATCCATACACAAAGAATTCTGGTTTGAGGGGTTGCATTATTATTCATCATGCAACTCCCGCTTCATCCTCTGAAGTACTGGTGCCAAAATAAAAAACAAAACTGCTTCAGCGAATCCTAAGTATTGAGAAACAGGCATGAGGTTTTGCAACACAGCCTGAAACTAAAGAACTGTCTACACCAAGACCTGTTTTATGAAGTCTCTTCCTCTCTGTTAATATTATTTGCGATGATTTCAGTAGATATCTGAAGGTGTGGAATTCAAGTTGCACGTATGCCTCTGGAGCACAGCAAAATGTGAAAGTGAACAAATCTTGAACCTTATCTAGGGCAAGAACTTCCCATTCATCATGCTTGCGGTGAGGATTCTCTTCTTTACTTGCTTTCATTCTGCTTGATCTACACAGTAATTTGTTTCTCCTCTTCTCTGTCTCTTCCTGAAAATATCCATGGCCAAAACACGCCTTAGTAGAGATTCAAAAATAGATACCTTGAAATGGGAAGAGCTTTAGGCTGGGTAGCTGTGTGTGAGTGAAGCAGTCCCTAAAGGGGACTTCTTAGTTTTGGTTTCCTGCTGTTCTTGCTCCAGTCAGCATTCAGAACAAGCAGGTTTTGGTGAGGGGAAGAGTATACATGAACATTCTAATCCATTGTGCTATCCTTTATGCTTTTATGAGACAGGGATTTAGGAACAAGCGACATTTCCAAACTCAAGAGTAGCTGAGGCCTGCGCTGCTGCTCTTCCCATCACTGACAGCAAACCTAGAAAAACTAAAAAAGCTCTTCTGAACTTAGGAGCTTCTATTGAAGAAACTGGATTTGAAAATGCTTTACTGTTCAGCTTGAAAGGAGCTGAACTGCGTTTACAGTGGAGGTCCACTGTTCATGTCCTGGAAAGAGTCTGCTCTCCCCATTTATAGCCCATCACTTGTTTGAAGCTCAGAAGAAACTGAAATAACAACACCACTGGTCTTGTCTTGTCCATGCCCTTCTGTTGTGACCGTATTGAAGTGCAGCTTATGCAGCAAGGCTGGGAGGGGGCCCTCAGTATTCCTTCCCCTCAAAATATCTTCTGAGTGTAGGGTTGGTTAATCTATGAGGAAAGCTTAAGTGAAAACCTGGAAGTTGAATCTGAGCTCACTTGATTCTGAAAGATTCCTGAGTTTTCAGCTGGACTAGTCCTAGTATTTGTTTTGGAGGATGGTGTCAGACTCCTGAGGGCTGTGTAGGCAGATGCTGCTGCTTTTTATTAATTGCGATGTCAAAATAAAAGCACTCACTGGAGCCCCGGCAGACTAATTCTGGCTTTTGAGAGAGAGGGGACACTGAGGGAGAGATTTAGCTGGTCTTTTGGAAAAAAACCATTCTGGAGCCCTGGGGCTCATGCTCAGGATAAGTTAGCTTGGGAAATAAATCATGGGGTTTGACTGCTGCGACCTCTTGCTCTTCAGGTCTGGGTGGGAGACAAAGCGAGTACTGTTCTCAAGAGATATATGGAGAAAAAGCATGCATTTAACTGGAAGCTGGAAATATTTCTGTGGTTACTTTTGATTCCTTCAGAAAGAAGATACTGTTTCTGCAGAGCTGCCCAAGATTGGGGTGGGGGATATCAGATTTATCTTGATGTGTATTCTTACAGTTAAAACTCTGCTGGCTAATTATCCATCGCAAAGTGAGAGCGCTTGTGTTGGCAATCTGCTTGCTTATATTAATTAAGAACACAGTGCACCTCAGGCATGTTACCTGAGTGGTGAAAGGTTGTGAATCTGTGAGAGGTACAAGATCTCAGAGGGGCAAAGCCAAGAGCAGAACAAAGCTTCTGTTCTGTTTATAGCAGCTGCAAATAATAGATCCTGTGAAGAGCACCAGCCGACAGCCGCTGCTTTGGCTAATAAGCCTTGTGCCTAAAAGTAATGACCAGATGTGGTCCCTGCACGGTTAAGTCAGCCTTCGTAGCATTGCTTCTGGTGACCAGGTTCTTTCTGATACCAGGTATTGGGCTGGATGCTTCTTGTTGTCCACTCTGCTTTTATGAATCCCATGTCTGCTTTTCTCTGGTGTGATCTGAGTTCTGTCTTCTGCCCTTGACCACCACAAGTGACAGACATTAACAGAGTACTTACCAAAGGCCCCAGATGTTGTCCCTTCCCTGCTTTTTTCCCCAGGACCAGCTGAGCTGAATTAAAGTATGCTCAGTGTAAGTCCCACTTGTATTTACATGGCCTTTAGATTTCTAATATACTGAAGCTTCCCTTGTGTTCTTGGTAGAGAATTGCGTATATAATCCACAGTTCATTAAGTATCATTTCATCCTAAGGTCATTAGTGAGTAAATTCATCTGTCGTGTTCTTCCAACAGAAAGGACAATTTTATGGCTGAGCAGAGTATTAGGGCTCAGAACGATGCAAGTGTTTTGCATTTATAATGCACTAGATATCTGGGCGATGTTTATAGATTTGTGCAGCCCCCTTGGGTTAAGCCTGTGCGTGAAAACTTGCACCAAGTGATGTGCCCAGAGCGAGGCCCTGGGGGCTGCCGGCAGAGGCACGGCTGCTGGGGCAGTCACGTAGTTCCCAGTTTGGTAGAAGCTGCCTCTACCCAAAAACTCACGTGTTTTGTGCCTGAAGCAGCGGCTGCTGGATTCTTGATTCCGAATAAAGCATCTCAGAGCAGAATGGGTAAACAGGGCATAACCGAGAGTGCTGAATCGGAGGGGGGCAGTTGGGCCGACCACTCAAACCAGTTGCCATTCCCATCCGTTAGATTTTCTCCCTTGCCTTCGCAGTAGAGATGACTGAGTGGGGCTCATGTTGGTTCCCATAAGCTATGGCTGGATGCATTTATTTCAAGGAATGGGAAACCCATTCAGCGGTGGAATTCTGACCTGTGGGTACGCCTTGGGCTTCCTTGTTTATCCAGTCTGTGTTTTTCCGTTTGGCTGGTGGAGTAGCGACTTAAATAATGTCCTCAGTGAATACTGAGTGATGTCTCTGGACTTCATGAAATTAATGTGACATATTCCCTTCCAACGCAGAGTGGTGAGCTAATTTGCAGGGCCTGTGTGCTTTGAGTGAGACTTGTCAGCTAGCTCTTGAGGGAACATGGCAATTCTGGGGTAGCGTATTTTTACTGTAGGCAGAAATAGAAGAAAAAGTGATGTGAAGCATCCCGAAAGAAGCCAAGGGATTGACCTCTTCTGACAAAATACTGAAAAAATTAAAGTTAATGCAAGGAACTATTAATAATTGTTTTGGATATCCTAATTTACTAACATAAAAAAAACCTTTCATAATGCTTAAAGCTACGATTTTGTCTCCCTTTTTTGTGCTTCGCCAAGACAGTAAGGAGATCTGTGTTTAAAAGGTGAAGAAAAAAATCTTGCTGGCTTTCCGCCTGTTGGAATTAGATTTAAGTCTACATCTGCAGCGCTTGCTGTGTTTGTCCATGTGAATCAAGTTGCCTCCACTCATTTAGATCTACTGAAGCATGAGTGACTTGGAATGAAAAGGCTGTGTAAAATGGTAGACCTGTCAATGAATAAATAATGTTGATCTATGCTTGTAGTTCTTAGGAGTAAATCCTTAACCGTATGACTGGATAGAGAGAAACTGAAAGGGTTGCTATTAGGTGGCTGAGATTAATTTTTTTTTCCCTATTTGTATTGGTAGGATCCAAAGAAAGACCCTCAAGTCTCTGAAGAGCGTTTCATGCTGAGATATTATTTTATTATTTCCTTTTTAAAATCTGGTCTTACTGTAAAAGACCTGATTCTATAGGATTCCAGTAGGTAAAAATAGACAGCTATGTGGTGCTATCAGGTAACAAGCATCATGCCAGCTCCAAGGCTTAGTTACCATCAGTTGATTGAATCTGATTTTAAATAAGAAACGTTGCAGGGAATGAGAAGAGAGGCAATGGCTGTAGGCATTTTATTTTAATTAAGTAAAATCCATTTAAAATAAATAAATTGTGAACCACACTGTATTTTGCTCCTGTTCATGTGTATGCTTTTGTGATCTCTGTCATAATGGTCCATTGTAAGCCTAGTGTGACTCTACTCTTCAAGTCACTATATGTTAACAAACGACGTGGTCTCTGCCCTCTTTCTTTAGGGACACTCATTTTCCAGATAAAAAGAAGTATATGCTCTTTTTTGCACATTCAGAAATGTTGTTGTGGGCATTTGGGACAGGTGGGAAGAGTCAGAAGTGGAACAGTGTTTGAAGGTAGACATTCATAGGTGGGAAAGACCATCACAATCCAGAGTTACATCCTGAGTTTGAAGTATAAACACCCTGTCTCCTCCAGGATACCGTCACTAATTTCTTTTCTTTTGTGTGTGTTTCTGTGTATGTTTTTGTTTGTTTACTCAGCCCCTTCTACGGAGAAGACTTTTACTGTGAAATTCCCCGGACCTTTCGCCATCTGTCATTTTATATTTTTGACAGAGATGTTTTTCGAAGGGATTCAATCATAGGTATGTGTTCATAAATTACTATTTTCTTTACAGCTTATTTCTCTCGGCTTTTAACTGTTCGATCGTATGTAGACTTATGGGTTGAGGTCTTGCTAGGGCTTACAATAACAGCGGTAAGTACCACTCCGTGGTGTCCTTTTTTGTCAAGTGACAAAAATGTTGTCAGTATTATATATTATAACAAAAGTCTGGGAGGTAAATGCTGTCTGTCGTGATAGCAAATGCAGGCTGCAGTTTAACTGAAATAGGCAATAAAACATTGTTTAAATGTTGACAACATCATTTGTTCCTGCCTATTTTTTTTTCTAAATGCAAGGCCTTTAGCCTTGCAGTTTTTCGGGGCTCGTTACACTGAGCTGCGTGGCTGTGACTACCTTATCCACATGTGGAACAGCAGCTACTGGTTGTAGGCAGCCATGGTGTAACGATGTCAATTTTATAGAGCATCAGAGCCAGCTAATGCCTGCAGAATAGTGGTGTAAGGCTTCCAATGCCTGTTTGACATGGGCATGGCCACTGCTTTTCCAGATACTATTTGCTATACGTTTCACCTGCAGCAAATAACATGACACTCCATTTATCATATCAGGGATAAAAATCTCATTGTTGCTGAGGAGAACAGTTTCTACTTTAAGTCACTTCAACTGTTTGGGGTTGGTTTTTTCCAGTTTTTCATCTCTTTTGAAATAAGCCGTGTATGACTAGCATTTCTCCAGTTCCAACATAACATGACTACAGCTGTCAATGAGGGGTGTGTGTCTTGACAGAGCTTGTAGTGAGGAAGTTGCCTGATGTTGAGCAACAGTTCATATAATGCTGCATTATGTTCAAGTGCATGGGGAGCTGGTGCAGATCTCTCCATATGTATCTTTACATTACACTGGTTTGTCATGCACTCACTAGCTTTTTCTTTAATTATTGTTTTGTGGCTTACATACGAGTTAGGAAACTGGGTCATCATTCTCTTTACGTCCCCAACCGAGCTCATGTGTGTCCAACATCTAGCAATCCGACATCCTGAGGAGCAGGGGGTCAGCTTCTGATTTTTGAGTGAGCTTTTGGAAAGCTTTTTGGAGTCTCTGTTCCCTTGTTTCCCCTTACAACGTGAAAGTAATACCTCCTTTCTTGCAGCCGATGAGGTTTTTTTCATTGTTGAAATTGCCTCATCTGATCTTCTTGTGTCACTGATTCAGTTGCAGCTGCAGTGACCCAGGAACGGGCTCCCAGGCCATGCACTGGGTTTCCTCTTGCCCAGAGCTTTACTCCATCTCATGGAACAAGGGTCTCTGAACACTTAACACAAGCCAGACCCATGAAATTGCAGAAAGAGAAGTGCAAATTGTTTCCTTTTCTCCGTATTTCCTAAGTTCCTGTTTTAATAATCAAGCTCCGACATAGGAGGGGAATTCTTTAGGAATTGCTAGAATAATCTGATCTTAAAGGTATTGGGAGCAGCTTCTGAAAAGAACGACTTGCAGAAGATATAAAGAGACTTTAGTTGGGATGCTCAAATGATTGTTCAGGTATCTATGTTGCACTACCAGGAAAAGACACCATTGACATTTGTATGGTTTGCAGGATCTGTAAGTAGGCAGGCTAGTGTGTTGGTATGTTGATGCAACACTGGAAGCCAAAACCCCAGTGTTACCTGTCTACAATGAGATATTATGGTGCATATTAGATCTTGTAGTCTGAGTTCCTCCTTCCCTTCCCTCTGTTTCCCTCCTTCCTTATCATAGGCATATTTTAAAGAGCATCTCAAAGTTGTGGAATTGTGATAAATGGCAACGGAGAGAAGAAAGAAGTCCAGAATTACTGTTCTTTTGATACTAACTGTAACTCTAAGTTCTGCTTGTAATAGGAAAATGTTCTGGGACTAGAACAGTGCTCTGGAGTAACTGCATGTGGTTATTTTCAGTAGTTCCTACTGAACAGGAGATGATAGCAGCAAAGCTCAACAGTGGAAGTTTTTTTGAGAAAGGGAACTCTTTCATCGGAACAGAGCCAGTAATATTTAAAAGGAATAGCTGCTCTCTTTATATGTGTCTTCGGCTCAGTCTTAAGAGACCTTTTCTTGAAGAGGTTTGAGCAAGGGAGATTTGGAAGAGGTTCCTACTGAAAAAGTTTGGTCAGAGCAGTGCTAGAATAAGCTTTTTTTCTTCTTTTTCCCCTGAACTGATGAATTCTGCAAATGGAGCCCTGTGTTTGAATTACAGAGATGGCTTGTTATGTTATGTCATCATGAGACCCTTCTACTGAAGAAAATGTGGTTACCCATGCTCATCTAGCGATTACCTTTCTCAGAGAAGGGAGCTGGGGGTTGTCTCTTCCATCTATGGAGACTAATTTTAAATTCAGATGTTACTGAGCTTGTGAATTTGCCTGTGTTTCCTGTGTGATCTGATATGTTCAAGACATCTGTTTGCATTGTTTGTTTGGCTGGTTTTGAAGGAGTTTTGAGATAGAGAACAGAGTGTGTGTCAAAATGGTGAGAATTAGGCAAGTAGCTATTTTTTGAAGGTGGTTGGCTAGCGGAGTTCCTTTTGAATCAGTATTTACTCTTGTCAGACCTTGCTCTTGGTCTTGCAGTATTGATTTCCAGGGCGACCAGAGCCCAGGATGAGCATGCTTTTATTTATTCAAATACGAAGTTCAGGTTTGTCACGATAAATTCTTGAACATCTGAAATGCAACTCGGTGTGTGACAGATGGGAATGCTCAAGCCACCAAAAGCGGAAGGCGTGGGGGCAAGAAAATGAAAAACAAGAACCCCCTGAAACCTCTGACAGAAACTTCCGAGGAGAACCAAACAAATTCGGCAACTGGGACATATGTGTAGCAGATATGTTTTGGAACAGACTGTAGTATTTTGGCATACAGGATGGGAGGATTGTGCAGATAAAGATATCTTTGAGCCTGCATGTTTGTTTATTACATTTGCATTTTCCTAATCCTAATTTGCTAAGTCATCTAGGATTTTGTTAGCTAAACACATAAAGCTGAACAATTGCAACTTGGAGGATCTTGGATGCTGCCTCAACTGCAAATAAGAGTGAAGAAAATATAGAGCTCAATGGATCTGAAATGTTATTTGCCCTTTTTAGATAAAAATAGCAAATATACAGTTACTGTGGAAGTAAACTAGTCTTAAGTTGTTTAATTGATGCTCTGTGTCTTGACTGTTACTAGCTGCGGTTTATACTCATTTATGTGACGTGTTGAGATGCTTTGAGTAGGGAATGTACCCCTGAAAGTAATGGCAAATTCCATTTAAAATTAGATTCTTTTTTTGTTTCCGAATGATTAAATAGGAGTAGTAGGCTAATTTAATGGAATATGTCTATATAATATGTAGGATAGCTATTCCCATCTAGTTGTTAATGAGAGAAACATTGAGGAGATTGGGGGATGTGTGTCTGTGTGTGTTAACCTGAAATTTTAACTGTTAATTGGTACCCCTCCAGTAGTAATAGGAAAAAAGATACCTCTGGCTGGATGCAGTAGAAGGAATATTAGGATAATAATGCTGCTGTATAAGGCAAATGGAAATATATGTTCTTTCATAATTATGTTTTACTTGGGTTTTAGCTTTTCGGAGATGTTGAATGAGGCGAGCTGTGCCGACACAGTGGGACAGTGGGCTTTGCTCACCGTTTAATAACTCAACTGGATTTACTGGAGAATACCATCTCCGCAGTATGCCCTGAGCTGGTGTTCTAGGTGTGTAAGGAACAGTTTGGGTGGCCAGGCTATGACCTTGAACATATAGATCAGTTAAAAAACAGGAAATGTGTCACACCAAGGCATTTAAGGCTGCACTGAGAGAATAGTTAGTATCATGTGCCCTTCAGGTGACAAGCACACAAATATTTATCTTCTACTTAAATCTCATTTGTTTATTTTCACACCAGCACTTGGTGTGTTTTGGTAACAGATGCACGTAACTGCCTTGCTCATGTCTGTGTTCAGCAAGAACCTGACCAGGACAGAGTGCACCCCCTGGGAAGTTCTGAGGGGAAAAAGTGATCTCAGTGTATCGAATCTTGGCCCCTACAGTGCACCGAGGAAAAAGAGCTATCCTAAGTTTGTGGTAGTCCTGGCTGAGCGGGAGGCTTGGTTGCTTTGCTGTGCTGTGGTACTGAGTAAAGCACAGAGGTGAAACACCTGAGCTCTTCAATAAAGGAGCAGAAAGCCAGCGGGACTAAGATTAATGAGTAATTCTGTTAATTACATTTACTATAACTTAACTGCTGTATGTCACCTTCATGGAGCTTAGTAGGTGTAAACCAAATTTACCTTCAAAAGTGGTTATATTTAGCTGCTCTGGACTAAAGTAGATGAAACCCGGTCATAGTTCATGGACAGTCTCACAGAATGAAGACAGCCTGGAACTGAATGGGTTTTGAAGCTTGCACGTTTGAGGCAACTGTGCCTTTGTTAATGACTTCTGCCAAAACTGAGGAGGTGTGTTTGTAGAGTTGCCACCGTTTGCTGCCAAATGTCCAAGCAAACCATCTACTGTTATTAGGTAACTGTTGCCAAAGGTAGCTGAAGCATCACCTTCTGATTAATTACTGGTTTAAAGGAAAAACTGCAAAAGAGTCATCCCTGCTAAACTATGCTTCTTGCTAGCTAGGAAGAAAGAGCTTTCAATACAGCATGAAGCAGAGATCAAGATTTTAACAGAAAATTGTGTTCCTCTGTTTCCTCCACCTCAACCACGGCTTAGGCAGCACTCGCAGTTTGGTTCAATGTTTCCTTGATGTACTGTTGGATGACAGGAGACTAACAGCAACTCAGTATGGTATAAATATAGCTACTAATGGAATAAAGGAAACAGATGACTCTGTCCCACAATGACAAGTCTTGAGAAGCTATAAACTAAATTATCCTGAGAAGATTCTCTGCAGTTGCACAGAAAGCCTAAAATAAATACTTTCTTCATAGAATAAATTGTTATGATGCACTCATATCATCTTTTAGCGTAGCAGATGGTCACAAAAGCAGGAAAACTTAGTTGAGCTTTCAAAAATTACATATTTTTTT
>WEIS01085816.1:0-16026 GCA_013389965.1 Todus mexicanus
ACCACCACCACCACTCAGCTGGTTGGTTTCACTGGATTTGCACTCCTGTAACTGGGAGCAGAACTCGCGGTATTCTCTGCAATCATTTGTTTAACAGAAGAAATACAATGAGGTATCTGCCTGCTTTCTTATTTTTTTTCTTTTTATTCTTTAAAAAGAACACAGCTTTATGAACAAATCGGCACTTCATAAAAAACGGGGTATCCCTAAAGATTGTTGCAAAATTAAGTAGAAAAATGTGATCTTCCTTTTACTTCCGTGTTCTGCTGTGTAACATTTATTGGGTGAAAGACAACTTTCTTTGTCCAGCTGAGCTAACCCAGTAGCTGGCAGTGAGGAAAAAACACACAGTAGTGAAATGTCTCCACATGCTCTTCTAAAATATTATTTAGAGTGCAATTAATAGCAAAGCAAATGTTATCCAATGCCATGAAAATAACCTCTGATTTGTTCTGGAAGTTCAGAGGACCAGAACAACAGAAGGCAGGAGAGTTCTGGAGGGATATGTCTTACACTCCGTGTTCTGCTTCCTTATTATTTAACACAGGATAGGCAAAGGAGTGGTGCTCTTGAGCCCTGGGGCTGGTTAGCCTAGAGAAGAGAAGGCTAAGAGGGGATTTTATTAACTTCTACAGGTATCTGAAGGGTGGGTGCCCTTGTCAGTGGTGCCCAGTTGTAGGGTGAGGGGCAACAGACACAAACGTGAACCCAGCAAGTTCCACCTGAAGATGTGGAGAAACTTCTTCACTGTGAAGGTGCCAGAGCCTGACCCAGGCTGCCCAGAGAGGTGGTGGAGTCTCCTTCTCTGGAGACTTTCCAACCCCACCTGGACACGTTCCTGTGTGTCCTGCCCTGGGTGATGCTGCTCTGGCAGGGGGGTTGGACTGGATGATCTCCAGAGGTCCCTTCCAACCCCTACCATTCTATGATGCTATGATTCTACAACTTCGTGGCATTACAGGAGTGTTACAGCTCCAGTGACACTTGCATGAATAGCTCCATACAGATTTTGCCCAGCTAGAAAGCTTTGTCATAAACACAAACCCCCAAACTCCGAGGATTTATTTGGATGATACATGATGCAACCAGTTATGGCAAATGAAGCACCCCTCGAAGCTATAGCTGTTGCCATCCTTCTGCAGCATGTTTGTCCTGAATGCTTCCTGGGGCTTTCAAGTCAGCTAATCATTGAATCATAGAATCAGAATGGTTTGGGTTGGAAGGGACCTCAAAGATCATCTCGTTCCAACACCCCTGCCATAGGCAGAGACATCTCCCACTAGAGCAGGTTGCTCAAGGCCCCGTCCAACCTGGATTTGAACCCATCCAGGGACGGAGCATCCACAGCTTCCCTGGGCAACCTGGGCCAGGGTCTCTCCACCCTCAGAGGGAAGAATTTCCTTCTCCTTTCCAATCTCAATCTCCCCTCTGCCAGCTTAAAGCCATTACCCTTCATCACATCACTACAAACTCTTGCAAAAAGCCCCTCCTCAGCTTTCTTGTAGGCTCCCTTCAGCTGAGAATGCCCCGGCTGGATAGAACTTGGATTGGTAACTACGCTTCATGGTACAGCTATTTTTGCCTTTGTAACTCATAGTTCCTTATTGTCTGCATTAAATATCTTTGACCAGTGGACACTGAGTTGTTCTGCGAGAAAGACATGGCTTCTACCTATTTGTAGTAATCTTTTTTTCCTCATTCCTACTACTAACGTCCTGCAGATTGAAGGATGACACAGACAAAGAAAGTTCTTCCATCCTTTGGAGGGTAATCTCTATTCTACACTGCTCTCTCATGAGGAATAATGGTAGAATTAACAGAACATTTACCATCATAATGTCATATTTTTCCCATCTTTGTCAAAATATGGGCTCTTGGGAGCAATGGTTATCTGTTATTCCCTTGATATAGTATTGGGTAGAGTGAGACAGTGATCGTGTTTTGGCTCCCAGGAGGCAGATTTTTCTAATCTGATATTACACAGTCTAATATGAATTAGTCAAGCCAGGCTCCTGTTTTACTCGATGGGCAGAATGAGGCCCTGAAGAAGGAGTTTATATTAAATTTCAATGTTTTAGCACAGAGAGAAAACCCGTGCTGTAAAAAATTATATCTGTTTGGGTTTTTTTTCCCCAGACATTCAGACTTGAAGGCTGGGAAGCGATCATCTCGTCTCTTGTATTATCCAAAATTACATCTATAGCACCCAAATAACTTGTACTTTGGTGAAATTATATCTTCAGAAGGATGGCCAGGCTTCCATGGAAAAAGCCAAGAAATGCAAAAAGCTTCCTATTGCTAGTGGCAGAGGGTCCCCAAGCTTGATCACCATCCTGTGGCATTAAACCCAGGTGGATACTGGTTTATTCTGTTGTGATTTGTCTGGCTTCAGCTTTTTGACCTTTGAGTTCTTTCTCTACTTCTGTATTCTGGGATTTTGCACAGTATGTGCCACCTGAGAAGATGTTTACATACCGGTCTGGACGCGTTCCTGTGTGTCCTGCCCTAGATGATCCTGCTTTGGCAGGGGGGTTGGACTGAATGATCTTCAGAGGTCCCTTCCAGCCCCTGTCATTCTGTGGTTCTTTGAAATCATGTAACCTCTCAGTCCTACTTCAATATACCGGGCTCCTAGAGTCATAGCATCATAGAATAATTAAGGCTGGAAAAGACCTCTTAGATCATCGAGTCCAACCTATGCCCTACCACCATCTAATTGTGGAACATTTTCTCTAGGTCTTGCCATGTTTTCTTCACATTTTCCATTTTTTTCTGTTTCCTTCTTCAAGCAAGGACACCACCTCTACTCACCAATGTCACAAACCAGCTCCCTCTTCTCTTCTTGCCTCCCCTTTTCAAGCATATGAGAACTATGCTTTATTTTTTGCCTCTGCAAGACACTTCGGGTCCCTATTGAGCTGCAGTCACATTGGAGTTTGTTTATTTTAATTTATCTGCAGGCATTTCCCTCCAATATTCCCTAATTGAATGGTAAATTACCACCGCGAAACTTCAGGCTAATTGCCTGCTAGAGTGTTCAATGTAATGCAAGAGGTCCGATAGTTTTCACCGCACTCCCTGCAGGAAGAGCTTGAACGCTGGATATACAATGACATTTCCCCCAAATCTATCAAATCTGGGTATTAACACAGTGACAGACTTCTGCAGAGTGACACTAGCCAAATAATTTGACTCACCATGTTGCATTAGATTTTTGTGCATGTCAACAGTCTGTGTTGTGATGAGCCAAAACACTAAGGGAAACAGTGCTCTTCCAAAAATGACAATTTAAGCCCATTTTAATTTTGTTACTTCGCTAAGCTTAAGGGCTGGCAGCTGAGAATCCAGCTCACCCCCTCCATCCCACTGTTGCTTTCAGCCAAGGAATGTGCAGTATGTTTTAATGGACCAAATTAATTACATAGTAAAGAGCTTGGTGGCTTTGGAAGCCAGACTGCCGACTCCTCAGAAGAGAGCACACGTTCTAAAATAGAATATTACAGAGCACATTCTTATTCTTCAGGGGCAGAAAATGCCAGCTTGGATTCAGCATTACAGGCTGGTAAATTGCATTTTCCTATTCGTATTTTAGCCCAAGTAAGGATTTCCTACTGTCATTTTCAAATTTCAGATGGCCTTTTAATTTTATTTCTTATTATATTTTTTTCTTTCTGTCTTTCCTGGTGCACTTGGGAAGTGAGAAATACGGTGCTTGCCCCCTGGCTGATAACATCTGCGTTACTGGAACCAGATTAGGAGATACGGGAAGTCTTTGATCCAACAGAACCCTAAATCTGAAGCTGTAAGCTGCTGGGGCCGGGGCTGTTTTGCTGGTGTCCACACAATGCCTTTTCCCGTGGTGCTCTTACCCAGGACAAAAAGCTCCCAGGTGCTCAAGTAATAAACCCGAAAAATATGCAAATAGTCTCCTTGAAGATCCAGTGCTTTGACGGATCAGGGCCACGACTCAGCGGATGAATGATGTTGGCTCACAGCAGCTGAACAAGCCCTATTGTTTTAGGAAGCTGTCATCTTGTGCTCCAAATTCTAATCCTTCATTAAAAATAGCCTCTAGCATATAATTGCAAAAATAGCCTTCCCCACTTGGACTGACAGCAAGTTGATGCCGTGTTGCCTCTAGCTTCTGTAATAACTGGAGACAGCAGCTCAGAATGGCCTATATTCGCTCCTTTCGCTTCGCTATCTTGTTGACTCTGAAGCCTAATGATGGCCCGCTCAGAGTTCATGCTATTATTTGACTTGTGATCAAATATACAAGAAACGGGAAGAAAAACTATCAGCGGGGGTTAGTGTCTTTAAAGCATTCGAAATCTAAAATATGTGATTGCTGCGTTCCATGTGGTCCTTTTTGTCAAACGTGATCCTCTGTTTCCTGCCAGGCAAAAACCACTGTCTTCTCTGTGATGAATTATATATTTATTTAAAAAACCCCCGTATTTGTTACTATGGAGGGCATTGGAACTTCCTATTAAACAGTCATAGTCTTTTGATTCTTCTGTTGCTTTTTTCCCCACTCTCCTAAGAATGTAACTTTGGGTATTTTCTATTTTATTCTGTTTACTGTAAAAAGAGAAGCCTGTTTGCCCAGAGCGGCTTCAGTTCAGTTCTCTAGCTTGTCTTCGAACTGGAAACGTGCAGAGCATGCTCATGTGAACGACTTTGTTTTAGCTCTGTTCAATTTGTAGATGAAAGACTCGTGGAATGTACTGAGGAAAATAAATAAAGAAAATCAAGAAAAAAAATATCCACAACCAGGCCAGTTGTGCCACAGCCAATTGAGAACATTATTGTATTTCGTTTTATTTTCAATATCTGGTTAAAACCATCTGTGGCGTTGGACTAAGAGCAGGTGCAGCACTCGGGAACAAGGATATTGAAGATGCAGATGGACAATGTGTGTAAAGGATTCAGGGAAAACTTTTGAGAATCTGGCAGTGAAAAGAATGTATTCCGAGATAGCCCAGGGAATAATTAAAGGATGATCTCTTCCTGAGGCTCAGGCTTAAACATTTGGTGTTGAGTAGATGTAAGTGAAGGGGAGAGTTGGAAATCTGGGTAAGACCTAACGCGGTCGAAAGAAGATACTTTCAACACTGCAGTGAAAACTGGTTATTGTTTCTACACAAATCTTTCAGGTGGGCTGGACTCGATGACCTTTAGAGGTCCCTTCCAACCCAAGGCATTCTAGGATTCTATGACCGATGGAAAATCTTTTGGACAATGCACAATTCCTTGTGCGAATGTACTTTTCTAAACAAAGAATATAGGCAAGACCATGAAAAATCGTCAGATGGCATGACCATTAGTTCTTCCACTGTCACAGTTTGAAGACAAAGTGTGCCAACAAGCAAATCGAATTCATATTAGACGTCTATGAGAATATCTTTATGAACCTTGAGGTGGTGGAGTTACCATGCCTGGAGGTGTTTAAGAAAAGACTAGATGCCACACTTAGTGGCAGGGTTTAGCTGAGTAGTGGTGGTAGGTCATAGGCTGGACTCGATGATCTTAGAGGTCTTTTCCAGCCTTGATTATTCTATGATTCTATTCTATGATTCTATAATATAGAAGAGGAACCACTGGAGGATGAAACTCCAATGGTTTCATTGAGAAAATCCTCTTGCGAAATCCTCTTGGTGTTTGTTGCTTTGCTAAAGACATTCCAGAATGCCATCTTCTATGACACTGCTGGATTATAGCATTCTATGATGACACGTCCTATGATATCTTCTACAAACCAGAAAATGCCAGTTAATTTCCAGGGTAAGATGGAAGAGAAAGATTTCTTTAATTTGTTTTAAATAAATGCTTTTTGCTACACGCTTCTTGCAACTCAAAAATCGTGGTTACTCGAGGCAAACAGAACATAAGCTGGGTATTAAGTCAGTTTTTCTACCACCTCCACAGGGCTCTGTAATAACAGAATTTTTCCCTGATGTGTGGAAGACAACTAAACTGAAATATTTCAACATATTCGCAACGTTTTCCATTGTGGAGCTGCAAGGAAAAAAAAAATACCTAAGGAGGCAAATGAGATTAAATCCCTTATTGCTAAGGAATTAATTTTTTTTCACATGGTTTATAGCTCATTTCGGCAAAAAATGCTTTTGCAAGACACCCATATTCTTCGTCACAGGTGGATTTTGAGTTGCCCTATTTATGACAATGTATGATGATTTTCCTTGTGAGTTCCTGTTCACCGGGGTGATAATAAACATACACTCCGCTTTTCTGCCTCTACAGAGCTGGAGGCTGGTTTTCACCTTGTCCTAGTTAGACCAGTCATTGATAAGCGTAGAGACAATCATTAAGTACAGCTGTAGAGCTTGCCTTGCTCTCTCCTTCAAAATCTACCGCTATAGTTTTATACTGCATTAAGCTCTTCTTTAGCAAGTAAAGAAAGGCCAGAGGAGCTCGTCTCTACACCTAACGAGGCTTTCAAGAATCGAGTTGCTCCCCCTGAACACGTCTGACAAACTGTTAATTACCCGATTTAACGCAGCTGGGTCCATCCGTTTATCAGGCAGGAATTTTGTAGATCGCGCGTGCCTTTTATTGCTGCTGCACCTCAAACTGAGGTGGGATTTGCCTCGATTTTTGAAGACTCGTTTCAAAAGAGCGCAGCCAAAGTTTACGAGAGAATTATTTTTGTAAGTCTTCCCCACAAGGCTGGCTTGTCAGCCTTATCAAGGCCCTTTATGCTCTCTCCTATAATGTAATATTTAATACCTTTGTTTTTTGCATTTGGTTTCCTTGGTACCATTAGGGCAGGGCAGGGGGGAAAAAAAAGGCAGATACAGAAGCGTAAGCGTTGCTTTGGCGATTAATCTGCCACACGATACGGGATCAGTTGGGTGACTAAGGAGTGGGGCCCCGATTCTGCAGGCACCCACCAGAGCACGTCGTGTTTTTCACGTAGATAATTCCACCTCTGTGTTCTCACTGAGCAAGAAAACATTTTCCGCTTTATTGCGTGGAGAAGAACAATAGAGCACAGGCAAGGTTTGCTGTGACAATTTCTCCCCGTGTTTTAACACTTTAAGGCACTGGAAAAGGTAGAGCTCCAATGGGAGGTGTCCATGCCTAAGAGAGTCAGCCAAATGATTCAAAATGGTTTGGGCTTATCATAGCATTTAGCAGCCTGATCAAGGAACTTCAAAAATAACATTTTATAGAACCACAGGGTCACAGAATCGCTATTGCCAGAAAAGACCTCTAAGATCATCAAGTCCAATCATTATCTAACTCTGCCAGGGCCACTACTGCACCATATCCTTGAGCACCACACCTAGATGGGTTTTCAATACAATCAAGGATGGGGACCCAACCACTTCTCTGGGCAGCCTGTTCCAGTCTTTGAGAACACTTCTGGTGTAGAAGTTTTTCCTAATATCCACCCTAAACCTCCCCTGGTGCAACTTAAGCCCTTTAGCTCTCATTCTAAATTACTAGATAATTTTTAAATGGGAAGTTCAGATTTCTATCTCCAGTAACACTACAATACAGGTCTTCCCTCTTCACAGACTCATAGAATCTTTGAGGTTGGAAAAGACCCTTGGGATCATCGAGTCCAACCATCAGATTTATTCTCCAGGCCCTTCCCCAGCTCCATTGTCTCCTCTGCACCCGCTCCAACCCCTCGAGATCTCTCTGGGATTGAGGTGCCCCAAACTGAACCCAACACTCCAGGTGTGNAATTAAAAGACTTGTGCACTGTACGAAGATTCACAGTCACATGAACGTATCTATGCTAATTTATCAAAACCAAAGGATATTTCAAAATACTGTTTGGATTTGACACAGGTTCACAGAACCTTAGAAAGGTTTAGGTTAGAAGAGACCTTAAACATCTAGCTCCAGCCAAGCTGCCACTGGGCAGGGGCTACTAAGAGGAGTGGCATTTCGGAATGTGAAAGCAAATGTTCTGTGGTAACAAAAGGCTTTGAAATCAACACCGAATGCCTGACTTTCCTTCAAGGATCTGTAAAGGATCCTTCAAGGATCCCTGAAAATAGCTGTCAGCTCCCGCTTCTTCTTAACAAGGACTGACTTCTTTAAAAGGTCTGTCTCTTCTGTTTCTACTCAAGAGGTTTTGCTTCTAGTAGAGATGACCAGTGTGGTGGGAAGTGACCGAAAACAAACAAACAAACAAAGCAGGAGACAGAATCAGAGAACCAAAGAATCAGAGGATCATATAAATAGGAGTAAGGATCGCTTTTCAGCTCAGCATTAGTGGTCTAGATTCAGAACTTTCAAAAGAAGGAAAAATGAAGGAGTTGGCAAAGGACTAAGTGAAGCTCATTCACCAACTTACAGAGCATGCGGCTGAGACTTGGTGAAGCTTCAGTGAACTGCCAGTGAGAATGAGCCACTGAGAAGGAGGGCAAAGAAGTTAGTAGGAGGGCAACAAAGTTAGTAAAGGGCCTGGAGAATAAATCTGCTGAGGAAAGACTGAAGGAGCTGGGACTGGTTAGTGTGAGGCAGAGGAGGCTGAGGGGAGACCTCATGGCTCTCTCCAGCTCCCTGAAGGGACATTGCAGAGAGGTTGGTGCTGGGCTCTTCTCGCAGGGAATTAGCGCTAGAACCAGAGGGAATGGTTCCAAACTCCACCAGGGGAGGCTTAGACTGGAGAGGAGGGAACAATTTTTGCCAGGCAGAGCAGTCAGCTCCTGGAATAGGCTGCCCAGGGGGGGGGTTGAATCCCCATCCCTGGCCGTGTTTCAAGGGTGTTTAGATGTGGTGTTGGGGGAAATGGTTTAGGGGTGAACTTTGCAGAGTCGGGTTGAGGGTTGGACTCGATGATCCCAAGGGGCTTTTCCAACCTCGGTGATTCTACGATTCGATGATTCTAAAGTGCATAAGAACAGCTTGTGCTTTTCTTCTCTCACAGAAATATTCTTGGGGTTTCTTTTATTATTATTTTTTCGTTGTGATTTCTAAATTTATTATTTATTTATCATTTCATTGTTTAAAAAAGAGCTAGTGAGGCCATGTGCCATCTGAGATTTCTTCACACGGGTAGCTGTGGCACTTAAGGCTCACAAATTCTCTGAACTCATTAAGAGATTTTGTCAGAGGTGCTGAGCACCCCAAAACTGCAATGTTCAGGGTGTGAGTTACTAACCAGCCCTAAAAAATGAGTTGCAAGAGGTAGAGGATTTTCTTTCCCACCAGCATTTGTTTCACTGAGCAGCGTTTTGGGCCATGTGTGCTCCGCGCAAGGAAACTTTTGTAGTGTTTGCAATACTGTTTCAGAAATGGTTTTACGATTTGTGACTCCCAGAAAAAAAAAAAGAAATAAACCCCCACAACATATTCCAATAAAACAGCTTTGACACTTGCTTCACCTGGTTACTCCAAATATTAACATCTCTGTTGAGTGAAGGTATGGCAAGCGCGTCGAGGACACAGTAATCTTGGGCACCTCCTCCTTCATCACAGACAACTGACACAGAAATCGTTCCAACTAATTTCTTTTTTCCCCCGGCAACATGGTAATCAAAGACTTGAGGGAGATACTCGGTACTCAACCATTGAGATGTTGGCATGACCCCAGGAGATTTGAGGCTTGCTTCAAGGGAGCGAGACAGACTTGGGTTATCAAGATCACTGAGCGCCACATTAACACATGTAAATGCTCCCAGTCCCTCTCCCCCCCCCCCCCAAAAAAAGGACTCACTGAATTGTTGTGGTCCTAAGCAGTTACCTGCTTCCTTGTGGGGCACACAGGCCAAAACCAAGCTCTCCTCTCTCTATGGGCCCTGTGATTCCAGGACGGTCGATGATGGGCTCCAGAACAACAGCACTGGTGCATCCTGCTCACAAAATGCCTCCACCAGAAACTGTAAAGGGCATTTTGTGAGGAAAATATGAAACCGGTTGGAAATGTTTCTTAATTTTGTGCCTGCTTTTGTCTACCTCAGCCCAGCATGTACGGGGGCTTTGGTTTCAAGGTCTATCCTTCTCTCAAGCACCGGATTGCCTTGAGGGCAACCAACGCTTCTGGAAATGGGCACACAAGAAAAAATCCAAGAGCTTCTCTTATGTCCTCCTTCTCCCCTCTTAACAAAAGAGTACTTTAGGAGTCCGTAGGGGTGGTGTTGTTACATGTTACACTATTTACAGAGTTGGGGTGTCTCTTTTCCCAGAATCACAGAGTTATTGAGGCTGGAAAAGCCCTCTTAGATCATCGAGTTCAGCCTATGATCTAACACCACCACATCAGCTAAATCCTGCCACTAAGTGTGGCATCCAGTCTGGCCTTAAACCCCTCCAGGGACGGTGACTCCACCACCTCCCTGGGCAGCCCATTCCAGTGTTTTATCCCCTTTTTTGTGAGGAAGAGCTTCCCAACATCCAACCTAAACCTTCCGGGGTGGAGCTTCAGAGCCACAAGTTGGGTTTCATAACCCAGTATCATGTTGCTAACCACTCACAAACTCACTACCTGAAAGTTTGAGAGTTTAACTAACTTGAGAGCACTGGGACCTGATTCAGTGCCTGCTTTTCCCTAAGTGTGTGGCTGTTTTTTGTACCCCTCACACCTAACCTGAGTGAGGGCTCTCCCTCAGGTGGTGGCAAAGTGGAAGGTGAACATGCCTGGTGAACTAAAGTGCTCTGGGGAAGGACTGGAGTAGTTTCTTCTCAAGAGTTTCAGGCCTCCTGCCTCCTGTGCTCTCAGGGGATTTTCCCCTCTGCTCTCCAGGGCTGAGAAGGGACAAAGGAGCCCAAGGGTAGGCTGGGTCCTGGATGGCCAAAGCCACCCAGGTGTAGCAGGAGGTGTGGGGAGAGCTTGGTCCGTAGGGTAATGTGCCGGTGGCTTCTGGCACCTTCCTGGCAGCGTCACC
This sequence comes from Todus mexicanus, assembly GCA_013389965.1. NCBI lineage: Eukaryota > Metazoa > Chordata > Aves > Coraciiformes > Todidae > Todus > Todus mexicanus. The sequence continues at coordinate 10,869 of WEIS01085816.1, forward strand.
CTTCTGGGTCAATACAAAGACATTAAAAAAAGAGCCTTATAGGGAAGAAAACACAGGGCACGGTGTTGCTGCAGGGCAGTGCTGGGAAGCGCTCAAAGGTCTTGCTTGGTTTTGGAAGGTGCCACCTCCTGGAGCAAGTGTCTATTCCTGTCAGGGGGCTTGGCAGTGCTCCTGTCTCCAGTGACTGACGCCCGTGACCAGGCAGTGACCAGTGGAGATGACGGAGAAGGTGGAGAGATGACAATCAAGGTGAGACAGGATGTGGGAGCCCTCACGTTCTCCTTGGCCAACTGATTACAACTTGCTCTGGTTAGGACCATCCAGATAACGCAAGTGCTGAATGAGTGAACACTTTAGACATTTCCTCAGGATTTAAGGGTTAGTTAAATATGCCCCTCTCAAGAAAAAAAAAAAAAAAAAAAGAAAAGAAAGAAAGAAAAGAAAAGAGAAAAAAAAAAAGGATTTTTTTCTCACTTTTTTGATACAGTACTTCTGTTATCATGATATTAATAATTTCGAGGACACTGTGGAAGACTGTACTAAGCTGTTGCCGTGTCAATTACACAGAGCTATATTTTTGTGCTCATTATTATTCTTGGATGTCTCTAATTTACATCTAAATGTACTGACTAATTTTGATTCAATCATGTCAAAAATGATAGGTCATGTGTGGGAGGAGATGACAGTCCTACCATCAGGAATTGCCAGAATGTGAATTCCTCGGGGCAATGATTTAATGCCCAAGTCAAGCAGTGCTGTCAGAATTGGAGGCCAAATTATGACACATTATGCTGTACTATGGACTTGCACATACAATACATATGAAAAAAGTGACTGAGATTGGAGTTATTAAACTCTGCTTTAACCGCTGCTACATTTTCCTTCTCGCTCTCACTCTCTCTCCCTCCTCGACGTCTTTTTTTTTTTTCCCCTTTTTTTTTTTTTCCCCCCCGCTCCCTGCATTTGTTCAGAGATACTAATAATGGTACAGAAACCTTTTCTGTAACAACCAACATCCCAAGCCATTCGGAAGAGCAGCCTGTGATTAAAGCGGATGATAAAGTAATGGCACTTGATGTACATCCCTGCTTAGCCTTTCTTTAAATCATTTATATTTTTTTAGCGAGCTGCATGTCAGCTAGATGTTCTGTGAAAGGGCAGGGCCGATCCGATCCGTTGTGGTTTATTTTTCTCCCAGGATTTCTTATTTACTTATTCATTTTTTTAAAGGAACCCACTGTTTAGGGATAAACCTGCCGAATAACCTTCAGCAGTTCTCAAGCTAGCCTCTGAAAATGATTTGCATATTGGATAACTCCTCCTAATTATTTGCATCCTATTTGCCTTTTTTTAGCTTAAGGGGATTTATCCATCAGAAGTGAGGTTTTTTTTAATATAAGTGAGATTTCTTTATATAAGTGAGATTTTTTTCTATACAGATCTGTGTAACGTTAGTGCTGGATGCGCAGCTCATTGCATGTTCTTGCTCAATCGGTGCTGCAATTAAAGTCTTCAAATTCTCGGTTAGAGTCACTGTGAAGCTGTTGAATTTGATGATCTTGTGCTTTCCTACCCCTATGACATGTTCATCTAGTGCAGTCCTAAAATAATGTAATAAGATACTTACTGTGATATAATTGATAGCTGAGTCATAGTAATTGTGTTTTTTTCGACTATATAGAACGACTTTGAAAAAACCAAACCCTTGAGATTTCAAAGCATTTCTGTGGGAAGTTTCATTAATTGATTTTATTGGCGCAGGAGTGGACAGTTTTTGCAGTGTACATCTTGTTTTGGGAACGTTTAAATTAAACCCTTCGTGTTTTTTTAAGGAATTGGAGATGAGCGAAAGGGAATTTTTTGTATAATGTAACAAATACAACGTTTCAGGCATGGCTTGAGAACCAGACTCTAAAAATACCATCTGACATTTAAGTCTACAAGCTGAGAAGGGGCATGGAGAGGAAGGGCTGCGGCTGAATTTGGAAAAGATTGGATTGATTGTCACCAGATTTGGATTGTTTGCATGAAGCGCCATGATGTTTTCAGAGCAGGTTTGAAAAACTGTTTATAAACCTTAAGGCTTAATGCTCACAATCCCAAATCCTGAGAAGTCCCTTCCCAAGCAGATCTGCCTTCACAGATTCACAGATTGTTAGGGATTGGAAAGGACCTCAAAAGATCATCCAGTCAATCCTCCCTTTGCCGGAGCAGGATCACCCAGACCAAGTCCCACAGGAACTCGTCCAGGCGGCTTTGAAACGTCTGCAGAGAAGGAGACTCCACAACCACCCTGGGCAGCCTGGGCCAGGCTCTGGCACCCTCCCTGCAAACAAGTTCCTCCTCACATTCCAGTGGCACCTCCTGTGTTCCAGCTCACACCCGTTACCCCTTGTCCTGTCCCTGGTGCCATCGAGCAGAGTCTGGCTCCATCCTCCCGACACTCGCCCTTTACGGATTTCCAACCATGAAGGAGGTCCCCCCTCAGTCTCCTTTTCTTCCAGCTCCAGAGCCCCAGCTCCCTCAGCCTTTCCCCAGCAGGGAGATGTTCCCCTCCCTTCAGCATCTCTGGGGCTCTGCGCTGGACTCTCTCCAGCAGTTCTGGCTCCTTCTGGAACTGAGGGGCCCAGCCCTGGACACAACCCTCCAGATGTGGCCTCAGCAGGGCAGAGCAGAGGGGCAGGAGAACCTCTCTCGACCTACTGCCCAAGCCCTTCTAATCCCCCCCAGGACACCCTTGGCCTTCCTGGCCACAAGGGCACGTTGCTGGCTCGTGGGCATCCTGCTGCCAACCAGGACCCCCAGGGCCCTTTCTCCTTTACTGCTCTCCAGCAGACATGTGGCTTGTGTTGCTCTTTCCTTACCTCCTTGGGAACATTAAAATTCACAATGTCTCAAATTTCCCAGTCACGCTGGGGCTGAATCCCAGCCTGGAGCCAAGTCCCATGTGGCTGTGGACACTCCTAGATCCAAATATCCAACCATGGAAGTCTAAGAGGTTTCCAAATGGTTTATGTGCTTTGTGTGAAGTCCTAACAACTGTTCCTGATCTCCTCTGAGGCCACGGGAAAAAGGGTAGCAGGATGACCGACTGCATGGGCAGCTCTGCTAGTTAGTTGGATGGATCAACCCAATTTACATCATTGAGATGTAAGTGACAATTGTTTCACTAGGAGGAGTGGGTGCTACACCTGCTCTCACGGAGGTGAGACAAGTGCCTAGTGTGCTAAACAGCAGAGAAAGGTCCCTTGGTCTTCTGGGAGGGTTCTCAGGCCGTTGGGATGGTTCCCAGGGTCTCATAGAATCATAGAATCATTGAGGTTGGAAAAGACCCTTGGGATCATCGAGTCCAACCTTCAACCCTACTCGGCAAAGTTCACCCCTAAACCATCTCCCCCAACACCACATCTAAACGCCCTTGAGACACGGCCAGGGATGGGGATTCAACCCCCTCCCTGGGCAGCCTATTCCAGGAGCTGACTACTCTGGATGGGAAAATTTTTTTCCTCCTCTCCAGCCTAAGCCTCCCCTGTTGTAGTTTGGAACCATTCCCTCTGGTTCTAGCGCTAATTCCCTGGGAGAAAAGACCAACAGCAACCTCAGGATTGGTTTCAGGATTTTTGATGTGGTTGTTGATGTCTGTGCTGAGGCTGCAATGCTGGATGCTCCAAAGGGTAGCACAGACAGCACTAGAAATGAAAGATTCAATGCAATCAAGTGCCTCCTTCCCAGAGGCCACTTTGGGGAAAGAGGAGTAGAATTTGTCAGGACTTTGGAAGGGAATGAGCACGAGACCGTGCGGATTGGATCGGATGTTGGGGTTGTAAGAGGCAATAAGAAGAGCCTACAGATCTAATTTCACTTCTGCAGGCACGCAATCGAAATTCCTCCTCACGCTGACGCGGAGTAGAAATGATCTGCGGCCAACTGGATTTCATCCTTCAGTCTGCATTTCCCTGAACGTGGAGAGCTCCCATCCCCGATAATTAAACTTCAAAGCTAACACCCTATCAAATGAAGCAAGCTATTATTTCAGTCTGTTTGGCTGCAGAGTCAGTTGGTTGACACAGCAAAGGCATTAAAGAGGCCTATAAAATTCACTGCATTTCAAGCAAGCTTTAGAAAATACAGCAAAATCACCAGGAATACCTTAAGCTCATGATGTTTGCAGATATTTTTTTTTTTCAGTGTGCCTGAATGTCTCTTTTCCTTAGGAAAAGCATGAATTGAGAGAGTCCTCTTGACTTCTGCTGGTCATGGGCTTGCTGGAAAAATTGGACTAGGAGCCTCATTTCAGTTGGCAGAGAGAAAGCAAACAGCTGACAGGGACCATACCTGGAAAAATGATTGTATAATTCTCTGATTCTACAACTGATTCTATGATTCTATGGTTCTATGAAAGGCATTTTTTCTTCATCATTCAGTCACAGACTCCCAAATTTGGAAAGGGTGGAAACTTGCTGGGTGAAGCAGAAAGCCACAGCTCAGTGACCTGTCTTGCCATTTTGCCAGTACCCAAAGGAGACCCATTTCTACATCAGCTTCACATTTTTACCTGCACAGTGTTGTACAAAAAAATTATTTCCGGACTTCTATTTGTGGTCCTACATCAAAAAATCAATTTCTTCTTTTGGACTTCTGAGCTCTGTAAACTCCTGATGTTTTGCACATAGAACTGTGTCAAGTGTCTCTCATTCCTTTTTTTACCTATCAGCTTAATCACGTTAGTTCCTGATTTTCCTGAGAACTTTATGCGTTTTTTCCAAGCAAAATTTTCTCTAGGAAAATTTCACAGGACTAAGTGAGACTTCTTAAGTAAGCCAGTTGCTAATGGTCTTGTTTTTTCAAGATTAGGATAGAGGTAGAGGAGGAGCCAGGATAGACCCAGAGATGCTGTTGGAATAGGCTGCAGCTTTCTTAACACATCTGGGAACTATCCAGCAATAACTTGTAGAAAACAGATCATTCTTCCTTCCATAATCCACTCCACCTGTTGGAGGGCTGCCATCGGGACGGCTGGCCAGTGCGGCCATTCCAGCTTGTTTTCTGGCTTTACTTTCCATGTGGTCAATGGAGCTGTGAAGAACTGATCAGACATTGACCTCATTCAGCAGCTTCTCTGCAGCCCTGTCCTTTAGAATCCTAGAATCATTGAGGT
>WEIS01085833.1:0-43251 GCA_013389965.1 Todus mexicanus
AGCACTGCAGCCCAATTTAACATTCAACAACCCTTGCTTACATCTTCGCACTCTGCGTTACCGTCCTGGAATCAAGAGAGCGTGTGTCCTCAAAACACAGGAACACATCATCCTGACTACGGGGAAATTCAGTCGCTTCCTCGAAGAAAACGTCAAATTCTACAAAAACTCCATTTCACTCCTCACTAAAGTGGAAACCACATTCTGCTGGACTGAAGTGAGAAAACCTCCGAGAGCCAGAATGCAAAAAAACCCCTCTGGTGGAGGCACGACTGCTGCTGGTACGTTGTCCATCGCTGTTACTCAAGACCTAAGTCGAGCAAGACTCCCAAGTCCATACTGTGAGTAAAGACAATACCGCCCTCCCCTACTTCCAGGGAGGGCTATAGCTGCACATCCTCCTGAAACACAGCCCAGGGGCCTGGAGACTGCTTAGCTGACAGCTCAGCTGCTAAATAGGTGATTCACCGCCACAGAAAACAGCCCTTGCATTTCTAGGACACAAAGACCTGAATTCTTCATGCAAAAAAAAAAACCAACAAAAAACCCAAGTAGAGTAGGTAGTCATGAAACCTATATCACATCTCACTAAACAACCTCATTCTACTACCTCATCATCTCATTAAATCTCAGATGATTATTAATTATTTATTCAACGAGCATTCATTATTATTTCAGGGGGTACTCAGGCTTTAGCAGTAGAGAAGGAGAATTTTAAGCATGCAGCATCAGGATTTTTTTAGTTTGTCTTCAGCAAAATAACTGTGAAAAGAAATCTCTTTATTTGACATTTATTCCCATTCCATCCAAGGACATTGACTATTACAGTTTACGAGTTAGTTGTGCTTCGTTCTACACAACTAGTTTGCTCCTTTCCTGCAGGCATCTTAATTCCTGATTTTCAGCAGGCGAGCCCAAATGAAAATCACTATCAGTGTGGTTAGCATTTGGAGCTTTAGTATTGATTTATGCCTTGGGTGAAGAGGTTAATTAAATGGGAATTTTAAGCCGACAACATGATTAGGGGAGAGAGGAAACCTGAATTCATGAATACTTCCAGAGCTGTTAAAACCATTTAAAATGAACAACGACTGGAAAACCCCTGCCTGTTACCGGTAACTGGATTAACGTGATTCTGAAGACTTTTAAGAGAAATAATGGGTGATCTCAGGTGTTTTAGTCCAGCTGGGGGTTTGGTTTTATATTTATATTGACATTAGCACTGAATTTATTACTCTACATAAACTGCTCTTGTAAATTCTACTGTCGTTTCTTGCCTTTTCCTCCCTTTTCCCTTTCAACAATTAATCCCGGAGCTGTATGAACTATAGGCTATGCAAACCTTGAGCTCAGTCTCATTGCAGACGTTGTGTGCTCTAGGACAACTTAACTGAAAGCTTTGAAAGCTCCTGGCCACAGCTCCAGCTGACATGGAAGCCGAGGTAGAACAACCACCAGTGGAAGTTCCACAACCCCATGCTCCCGAGTTCCACCATAACATTACACTTCCTTGGTTTTCTTTTTAAGCTGATGCACTCTTTCCTCTCCCAGGTCTATTCTGTTTTCTTGCTGCATCTTTGCAGAAAACACACGAGAGTTTGTTCATACAAGCAAGGAGGAGACTCTATTTAACTTGACACACTACTCTTAGAAGGAAGCAATAAACTGAAAAACACCTGGAGGTGGGAGAGGAATGAAATGTGTAAGCCAGCAACACTTCTTGTAAGAGACATATCCTGACGTGGCAAGACTCAGCACTGGAAGCCAAGTAAGATTTCAACTGGGGAAATAAGAGAAGAAGGGGGGAGTGAGGCATAGCCATTCAATTGCGATCACCACTCTGCTACTTCTGCCGTACAAACCTCTCAGTGGGTTGACCAGCCCAGTAAAATAGCAACGGCACCGAGCTCTGCCTTGGCAAACAGAAGGGTTCCACACCACATCGGACCAGCCTCATCTCACTTGGATCTCTCAACACTACACGACAGTCTGCAACACCGGTGCGTGTACAGCGAGGCAGCAAAACAACCACCCCTAACACCCTTCGTTCACTCTGCGCCTCCCCCAGCAAACGGCCACCTCGCAATCAAACCGCTCCATCTGCTATTTGTTTAGACTGCCCTCGTCTCTTCCTCTCCATCCTCCGCAGCAGCCCATTGCTAATAACAAAGGGCAGAGAAAAGGCCAAAATCGGTTATCTGCGCAGTACGTTGCCTCAACTAACGGACAGCAAAATGCGCTCGATGGCCATTTCTTTTCCTGCCCACCTCATAGGAAACCACAGGCTCGCGGAACTTCTTTTATTAGCGCTCTATCTGCAGATGTCTCTGGAACATTGCAAGACAGCGAGCTGCAGCAGAGTGTCAGCTCCAGCCTTTGCCCTTGGCACACTCTGCAGGTCTCAACAGAAAGGCAGAGATCACGTCCGAACCCCTTTCTGTTGGTATTTGCTTTCTGGTGACTAATAGAGGAAAAGTCAACAAAACATTTGTGGTGTTTTTAATTCCCTCTCCTCTCGCATCAGGGCTGCTTATCTATTATTTTAAAGGTTAAACTGAGAAAGATTAACCTGTGAATAGGCAGTGTCTGATTAACTACTGAAAAATGAATACTTGCATTGATTTTGAGTAAAATCAGAGGCAAGACAGCGCCAGCATGGGCAGAGAGAAGAAAGCTTGAGCCTCTCCACCAGCTTGAGGTTGCTCAGAGCCCCGGCCAAGCTCGCCTGAAATGGCGATGGGGCATCGACCATCTCTCGGGACAACGTGGGCCAGGCTCTCATCACCCACAGCATCAAAAAAAAAAGTGCCAGTTAGATCAATCTTGCTCCAGCTGAGCATACGTACAAGTCTTGAGTCCAATTTAAGTGTATCAATTAGAACTGGTGTGAAATGTTTCAAGGATGTCCTCACTTCAGCCTAGGACAGGGACATTTCAGCCTAGCTTATTTTCAGTAGGATTAACTTCCTAGACCACTTTAAACAGCTGTAAAGAGAAAGATAAGTTATAAGGTGCCATGGCCTGGGAAACAAGGCCTGAGTGCTGACAGGCCTGACATGAAATAACAATGACGGTAATTATTTAAAACTAAGGAAAACTCATTTACACAACATCTGATTATGCTTCAGCTTTTCCTGTCAAGTTGCAAACAAAATCGTTTATCTCTGCTGAGCCAGAGCAGTTCAAGCCTATACAAGAGCTGTTCTAAACATTCTGTTCCCTCTCCTTGCAGCCCCCGTTGCTCCATCGAGAGCTGCCTGACTCTATCCCAACAGATTCACAAATGTCACCAAAACCTGCAGAGCACTGACCTTTAAATTCCTCTGCTAAACTGCAACACGTGGCACTGAATAATTGAGACTGTTGATTTGAGTGGGAGGCAAAGAGGAAAAACTACGTAGCTATGGGCCTCATTTTCTACTGGCTTCTCTATTTAGACTGTAACCTCTTCAGGGTAGGAGACATTTCTCAGAGCATAGTTCAGCGCAATGACACAGTGTGAAAAGAAAGAAGAAAATAAGTAAGCAGTTAATTTATCAGAAAAACACCAAAACTCAAAGCTCCAGGCACTTTTTTTTCCCCATACTATGAATGCTGTAGAAGACACGGGATTTCTGGGTGCCACCAACATCCACGAGCCTGCATATAGTAGTAGTGTGTTAATGTGCTCTTGCATCCTTGTGCCTGGGGGAGTTGGGAGGGTTTTGTGGGGAGGGGGGGTTGGAAATTAACTTTGCAGTGAATTTTAACTTCTTTAAACTTTTAACGCATTACGTAAGACAACCCCTTACTACATTTGCTGCCGTCAATAGCAGTCAAGTCAACAAACAAACAAAAGAATTAGCTATCAAAACACCACCTGTTAATCTAGCACGCGGGGATGACCAGCTTGCTCTAGTGACAGAAGCGGCCACAACTTGTTTACAAGGGTAACAACTCGTCATATGTGTTTAATTTTTTTTTTTCCTTCTGTACATTATGCTCCTACCAGTGGGGGAAAGCTCCCATCAGCTTTTGGGTTGAGGAGAGGAGATGGAGTCCATCTGGGTAGGAATTCATTAAAAGCCTGGTAATGACAGCATCATATGGATGAGTTCACTGCTTGTGGTGGAGGGCAATCTAAAAACCCTGGGAAGCACAGACACGCAGCAGAGAAGAAACACGGCACCCCTAACTAGGCAAGTTAACAAAAACCTAAGAGCAAGATGAGGCCCGCTCTCATCTTCTCAGTGTGTACGAACTCGAAAGGAACAAAAGACAGTGACAAAAAAAAATATTGAGAAATTGCGAGGTGTGACTTCTTGCCGTTAAGAGCCAACGAGCAGCATCTCTCCAAGAGATGCCAGAGCATTGGTGAGCTTGAGGGGACCCCTGCTGGAAAGGGGGGACAGCACAAGCAGCAGCAGCAGCCCTGGGCTACTGACCATGGCATGGCAGGAGCCGCTCCAATGATCGATAGCCTGGAGGAGACAGTAACTGAAATAAAAGCAATAAACCCCTCATTTTGCATAATTCAGGATTCAGCTGCAATTGCATCAGGGTAAATCTACCCAGCCGGGTTATGTGGGCATCCCCTCTGCTTTGTTGGGATTTTTTTTTTTTCCCCTAATTGTAAAGCTTTTCAAACTCTTTTGCTTCAAGCCGACCCTTGTAATTAAAATAACTGATAAAAAGCCTTCGTTAAAGGGATCTGTGCATATTATAGTTCATTAAAATGTAATTCCCACAAAACAAGATGTTTTAATCTACCCATACTTGCAAAAAGAGGAAATTTAGATAGCCCCCCCTCCGTGTATCTGCAGGCCATATGTGTTAATTACAATTTACTTGTCTGCATGAGAAAATTGTACATTAGCAAGTAGTTAGCTAGTTATTAACTCAATCACACTTCACAGATTTGGGAGAGATTATACTCCCGGCTAAGGTGTCCATTCTAGCTCGTGCATTATTATTTTGCATCTTCTTCAATCTACAGAGAAGTTGTTGAAAGGATTAAAACCAGATTTTAAAAATTGCTGAAGTGTTGTAAGTCCCACAGAGAAATAAATCCTCCTGTAGCCATCGGACAGGAAGGTGAGCGGAGCTGGAGGTTACACCCGGCGTTACCATTCTGGCTAAACTACACCAAAACAGAAAACTCTTTAGAGTAAACAGAGCTGGCATCTCCAACAACTGCGAGCAGATGAGTAAAGGTGCCACGAGCCTTGGCAGGTACAGAAGAACAAAGCCGAACGGGCTGTTTGAGCTGGTGAGGACAGAGCAGAAGGGCCCCAGGAGCGACCGGCAGACAACCCTACAGTGCTTTAGCATCACTATGCTTTAAAAAGGGTCATGTTCCACACTGCATTTTTCTTTTTAAGTCAAAGGATGCTTCTTGAACGATTGCAACTACGGAAAATTGTGTTTCCTTGGTATAGTAAAGCACCACCTGGGATAAAATGTTCCAGAATAGGCCTAATCCTCAGCTGGGGTAAACTGGCTCCTTGGAGCAGGACCAGTTTCTACCAGTTTATCTTTCAGCACATCAGTGGCTTCCCTTGATAAAAAACGTTCAAAATATCAGATGTTTGGTCCTGCAGAGAAACAGGCTCAGTATCTTTATAGAAAAAGTTGCTGGCATTTTCCTTTCCAAGAGGCACCCAGGAACACTTTCCGCCAATGCTGTATCCTCAGTCTAACTGGTACGTAATGAACTGTTGATAGATGACAGCAATCACGAGTGACTGCTATTATATCTTGTTCTGTGAGTGGCAGGATGAATAGCCTGAATTCATTTCAGAGTGAATGAATTCCTTCAAAGCACCTTTCACAGAACAGGAGCCTTCAAAGCGGGGTTACCGTTTCCAAAAGATTCTATATTGCTCCAATTTATTTTTCCGACGGAGGGCCAAGTTCATCCTCATTGCACGTCTTTTGAAGTCAGACACCAGGGTTGACTTTGGTTCACAAATTTTAATACACTGGGTATGTCTTTGAAAACAATCGTTGCGGTACCTGTTAATGGTATTGCATCTTACAGCACATAGCACGGTTCTACTGCTGGCAGTCACCCTACAGACCAGCTTAACCCTTTGCTAACCACTTACTACTCTTCAGATGGATTTGCTGCGTGTCTTCGGAAGAAAACAGCACCTTTAGGATTCACTCAAGATTAAGCTGAGTTCCCAGCAGAACAATGCCTTGTGTTTAGACGAAGGCAGCATCCTTGGCTGACTCACAGGACTCACATTAAAGTATTTTCCACGCTCTGCCCAAGTTCCCACCTGACACTCATCCTGCCTCTTCTACCTGGCACCTCCAGGGAGCAGGACAAAGTTAATGCTACAGGGAACTACAGCAAAGCGGATACAACTCACTGGTAGAGAGAATTAGGAAACTCGCCTCCCACCGTGTGTATTGAATCTTACATGATGCAAATAAATAAAAAAATAAGCCCTCGAGTTTCCCTCTGAACTGCAGTGTAAATACTTCTTAAGAGTGGAGCAAGTGGTTTGAAGAGCCTGTTTCGCTTGTTCCATGCAAATATCAAGATTAACAGAGAGATTAATTATGTCCCATTTTTCTCCTTACAAAGGATACAGGCAGATTTAGAATAACAAAAATAAACACTCCGGATTAATATTCATAACACAGTGCTGAGCAGTACAAAAGCAACTCATTTTTTATGTAGAAAGGGGGAGAAAACAAACTGTCAAGAGTGCTCCAGAAGCATAAATACATACTAAGTAAGGAAGTCTCACAGGATACACTTTCTCAGTCTGCTGAAAGAGGGTTGGGGGCTCAAAAAGGGTGCGCGACATGTCGTGGTCTCAGGGAACGAAACCAAGTCAAAGAATTCCAAACCAAAATTTGATCTGGGTCATGCCAAAACTTGTATCTGTCCCTACTTCAGTTTGTTGTTCATCCTTCTGAGAGCCAGAACCTCGGGTTCAGGTCTCTTGGCTTCATAGCTCAGGACTTTGATTTGAGGTCCTGGGGCAATGTCTGTGTTATTAGCAAGTCGGGTCCACGATGCAGGGAAACCTGGACAAGCAGAAGTGTCACCATCACCCACATTTGGGTGATAAACGCAAGCCTAACTTTGAAGCAGGCAGCAGTGAAGTCTGAAACGGGAAGAATGAAAAGCTACCTGTGAAACAAACCAATCTTGTGGTTTAAAACAAGTTCTGACTGAGGTGGGAGAACTTTGTGGCTATTTTTAAGTTCCCGCTTCCCCTGCTATGCATCTATCACCATCTATTTATGAATCTTATCAAGGGTATTTATTTAGACAAGCTTTGTTTCTCTTTTCACTGGTAATCAGAAAAATCAAGGAGATTAACTCAGCCCTTTAATGACATTTTGACTTCTTTTTTGGAGCAGTTTAAGGTAACAGCCCATTTTATATATTGGATGCAAGAGAGACAGAACTTAATACATATAATTATGCAGTTTGCAAATGTGACAGCTCTGATGTTGCTGCAGCACAAGTCTATGCAGTTAAATTAGAATTATAATGACAGTAATTACACTAATTAGCCTTTTTTTCTATAGTTTGTTACCAGCAAAGTTTTGCATATTTACGTAACAGCTACTTCTGCATTCTCCTAAAATCCACCATAACCAATTCACTCAAAAGCTCATTTATCACAGCCATGTAATACACAAGGAACATTCAAGAGACGAAAACGCTGATGCCAAAAGGGTAAGACTTAAAATCCATATAAAATATTTCATCAATTATTTACGTGCATGGTCTACAACTGTAAGGCTTAGAAGTTTAGACAGGCACAGGGTGAAATATTTAATGCAATCCACCGGCAGCACCACAGCCTATATGGAGGAGCACACGCACACAAGAGACTGCGCTGCAGACGAGATGGAAACAGCGAGGCTTCCAGTTCCTTGGCAAGGCAGCAGGGCTGTGGGCAAGACCCATTTGTCAAAATGCTTTCAAGTCCTAGTGCACGGCTAAGATGTGGAAACCAGAATGCGCAATGGACACCAGGATCTCCAAGCCCGACTCTGAATGCAGTCAAATCTGACAAAAAGTTTTATATTCCTCTGGGAATTCGCTTGATATCAACTGGATACCAAGGGCACAATAGGTCCTTACACCACCAAACCTACCTTGTCCTTAGAATAGCTCCGGTGTTTATCAGGAATATACCGACTGCTTTTATTAAAGCCCCACTTAGCTGTACCCGATAGGAAATGTCCATATGCACAGACTGATCGACTCTCAGGGAACACTTTCACACAAGTTTGACAATAACCTGGTTAAAAGAAACAGTCCTGCTCTGCACGAGGCTCACTGTGGCATCACAGAACAAAATATTATGAACTAGAGCAAAAGTGCACCCTGAGACAAAGCAAATCTTCAGACGCTGTGTCCTCATGCACCTTTCATGATTCAATTTACAAACACCCGATTTGAAATTTAAGTTATATTTCAGTACAAAAACAACGGTGGAGAACTGATAACCAAGTATTCGTGCTTTTTGCAAAGACCTCTGTGAATTAAAAAAAGAAAGAAATTCAGATGTGTTTTCCTAAGGAAATGATTTGAATCCCTTTAAAGTCAATCTCTTATCCTTTTCTGCGAAGATAGAAGACTCAATTAAGCAACAGTTTCAGCAGGGGTTCCAGAGTTCTTTCAAAAGATAATAAAAAACACCACGGCATCAAAACTCCACGCTACATTATAATTTGACCTTTTTTTTCTGATGAAGCTTGTTCAAGGTTGTCTGGAATCCAGCTGAAATGTCCTGTTGTACGAGAACAATTTGTAGCACAGTCTGTCATCTCTCTCCTATCGGCTGTTCAAGCCTGTAGCGACACGTTTCACTGACTTCACTGGGCTTTTCTCTGCCAAAACTTGAAGCAAAAGCTCACTTTGGAGGGTTCTATTAAATCCGTTTTTATAAATAGCACCGTCCATATGTACTTCCTGACCCCTGAAACATCCGTTTACAAGGTGGAGCGAAGCCCAGCACATTCTGCTGCGCAGGACGTTCTCTGGGGGCCTGCAGCACACAGACTCCACCCCACATCCCAAAAATCCAGCAGGACGTGGATTATGAGAACGTAATTTTCATTGACTGAGTGTGGAGTTGTGTAAACGGCTTCACAGAGAACTTCAGATCCTGTAATGGTCCATTCAAAACACGTAATACATTAAGTAAATCTGCTGATGGATCCCGTCCACACGTCATTTGAAAGACAATGAGCACACCAAACATTTAAGATCGACTAGATCTTCGTACAGACACAAGAACGTCCTCCGAAGGATTCTGGAAATAGAAGTAAATCTAAGAATTGCATGGGTTTGTTTTCAATTAAAAGCAAAGAAACGATGCTACAAAGTTCTGTATATCGTGTATATAATAGGAGGATCACAAATCAGAAAAGTTTGCGCCAGAGAAGGTGCTTATCCTCAAAAAAGGGGGGAAAAAAAAAGATTAGAAAAAGCCAAAAGTTTAGGTCTGTTGGGTCTTGGTTAATAGATTCTACAACAGCCCCCATCACACCAATGTACTCGACACACTGCAACATTCCAGCGAAGCCTGTGAACATTGCGCATTTGTGATGAACACTTGCTCTATCTTTTTGATAACTCCATTACTGGAGTTCAGAGAAGGTTTATGGGCTAGAAAGCCTCCGATACGGTCATGAATGTTTGATGCCTCCGCGTATACTGTTATTGCTGTAACGTCACTCCCCATTGGAATTATTACATTCCAACAGCCTGTGGTCATCACAGGCCAACAGGAGCAGCATCAGTATTAAAATTACAGACTTCCCACACCACTGGTTTATTTTTTTGCATTGAAATCGGTACTAACTCATTCAGCACGTTTCTGAGAGAAAAAGAAGCACGGTGTTTGACACTGCAAAAGAAACTGCGAGCCATCAATATTTGTACAATGCCTAAAGCCCAGCCTCGGGTTAATCTGAGGTACCTTCAGGGTTGGGGGTTTTTTTTACAATCCATTTAGAATGACTGAGGCAGGGAAAAACTCCTTAAATACACAAGGTTATTTGAATACAGCAAGAAATTTGCCATTCATGCCTTTGTCATACTGACGAGAGTACCGACTATTTTAAAATTTTAAACAGCCCATCCCAGTCCAGACAGATGTTAATGTTCTGTTCTAGAAACACTGTCCTAGGGGAAGCAGTTTACAAAGGTCACTAGCAAAGAGAACTTAATAAAGTTGCTTTGCCCACTATAGCTTAATTCCAGAGACATGCAAAACCAAATTAAAATCCTTCTTGGAATTTTCTGTGCAAGTTTGGCCTGGCTTGTTACAGAAAATCTCTGTTTAAACAACACCCAGTTGGCATTCTCTAGCGGGTTTGGACTTTCATAAGGTCTCAACTGGTTTTCGTTGTAACAAGAGTTGACAGCGAATTCTGAGTCTAGACCGGCATCTTGCCTGGAATCTCACCAACACGGGGATTTGATTTGGTCAAATCTGTTCACAATCTTCGTACTTCCTGGATTGCAAAGCTGAGCTGTGCTGACATCTGCCATCAGCACCACGGGGTCATAAGGATTAGCAGATGTGCGGGCCCCAACTACACGGAAGGTGTGGGATATGGGAAACGAACGCCAACCACCAAGGCTTCTTTTACACACTACCTCACCTTGTTCTGTTTAGTTCACAGCTCCTCACCATGCCAATCCTAGTGCTTGCTGCTCTGCACGCACACTTGGCCACCCTCATTTTCCCTTCATATCTATCATAAACTACCTGAAGACTTCAACTCTGGCAGCTATTTGTATGTTGATGGGCTGCAGCACTGCGGTGTCATCGTGTCTCACAGGATCGTGCCCCAGGAGAACATGATCGGGCACAACTACGAACAAAATAACCCCACAACAGGGCTCTTGCTGCATCTTCCCGCACTCAGGTTGCAGTGTCCACATTCCGAGGTCACTCCCACACGTACCCACCCACACACGTACACATGTTGTGCACAAAAACCGAGCAGCGTTTCGCAAGAAGTATTTGAGTGCACATACTGCTCGTGCCTCCCGCAGAGCACTTGCTCTTGGCCTTAACAAGCGCTGACAGGGCCGGGCCCAATTATAACCAAGCAACCCACAGGATATTTTTTATTGCAACATTACCTTTAAAATGCTTCAGTCATTTTTTTGTCATTATTTGTCATGGCAACAGCAGTTGAGGCTTTTCTTTCCTGGCCCTCCCATTAGTTTCACTCTCAACTCCCTGCTCTTTGAGCAAGAAGGGTATTGATTTGCTGTCCCATTGGCATCGCAGAAGGGTCTTAGCTCCCTTCTTGTGTTCCTGCCATTCAGCTTCAGCCGGATCCCAGCAGATTCTCCTCCCCAACAAATACAGGAACTGACTGGCGGCTGCACAGGGAACCAGCCAGCACATGAGTGCGGACACAGCCCAGGTTCTCCCCATTGCCCAGCAACTCTCTCCTCATCCACAGCTACACTCCCATCCTCAGCCACTTATGTCCCAATAGCAGGGAGCTGGAGGATTCCTCATCTCCCAATTCTCTGTTGTGGACTTGCCTCAAGGAGGCTTTTTCTTGTGTGATCTTAGAATTAGATCGTGCTGTACAGCTTAAGGGCAATTCAAACAACCTTTACCAGAATCCATTTATTTTATCTTTATTCTCAGAGATGAAAAGTTACCATAGCGCTTCATCTACGCAGCTCACCTTCCCCAATCTTCACACCAGACTGCAAGGATGTTAGAACATTATCATCAACCCTCTTATACAGAGGCCCAGAAAACACGACTCGCTCTTGATTCAAGCACTTGCCTGGTCACGGTTTATAATCCTGAGCGGTACTGAGAAACTTAATCAGATTAAACCGAACAAAACCAGGATTCCCTGACTGCACAGGGTTGGATCCAATCTGAGACTGGCACTCACCACATCCAGCACGAGCTACTGGAACAGACACTGGAAACCAGCAGCACCTCCTGCAGCCCCAAGCCAACTCCAGCCCGTGTTTATGGGACCCTGCAGCAAGCCCCGCGGACTCGGCTGACTCACCAGCTGGGTTAACATAAGCAACCCACAACAGACCTCCACAAATACACGCACCCGGTGAGTCTGTGGGTGCTGTTACACCACGGGCTGGACCTGCCCGAGGCTGCACACATCAGGTTTTCATTTTTGCTTATCTCAGTCCCATAAGCCCAGCTAATTGTTCTGCTTGGAACCCACTGAACTTTTCAAACTCAAGGTCAAACCCCAAACATCTTCTGTGAGCAACCAACCAGTTTAGGGGCTTTTCCCCCCAAAGTTTCCATTCTATTAGGTCATTACGAACACACAGAGCTCCAGAGGCAAAGCTCCCTTTTCCCATCACCCTGAAAGGCTTTGATTTGAACATGGGGCACCAGTAAAAAGAAACAAACGTTACTAAATAAATGACATATTAATACATTGATATATGACATAGTAACATATTGATACTCTCAAAGCTTCTCTTCCACACACCTACAAGTCAAGGCTGAGGAAACCTCTCACCACAAAGCACCACTGCTCTGCGGGAGATGCCAAATTCAAACACCTCTGTGTGTATACATATATACATATTTATATATAGATATAATTACATACATTTTTTTAAAAATATACATATATATATATTTAAATGCGCATATTTACCGGCAGGCTGCTCCCCTTCAGCTCGGAACCTTCTGGAACCTTCCGGAACCTTCCCCGCTGCCTCACACAGGTGCCATCAATCGCTAATTAAGAGCCGTTAACGGTAATTAGGAGCCGCTGGCGCCACTCAGCTGCGCCCCCAGCAGCATTTAAAGCTCAGAGCGCTCAGCTCCTCTCCCTTTGCAGTAGGATTTTGCTTTCTCTCTCCTCCATGCCCTCTGCTCCGGCATTGCTGTGCTGCCTGGAGACTTTTAGGGGTTCCCTGGAGCTGCCACCCCAGGTTCAGCTTTGCAGCTGAGCTGGGCAGACCCCCCCAGCTCTGGCCACCAGCCCGGGAAGTGCTCCCAGCTCCCTGGAGAGGCTCAGCAGAGCCCAGGAGCCTTCGGTGCCTCTTGCCTTCGACTGAGCGAAGCCAGGGTAAGTTGGGTGTTTGCTCCTGCCCCTCACTCACCTGCTGGGTGCTGCCCATGGACACCCACCCCAGTGAGCCCCGAGTGCACAGAGGGGCTTAGGGTTGTGCCTGAGCTGCTTGCCCAGGGTGTGGGGAGAAAGGCAGATCCTCCCCTTGCTGCCCCAACTGAGGCTGGAACCAGCCCTGAGGTCTCCTCCCCTCAACTGTGCCCTGCACAGGGCCTGGGAAGGCAGCTCAGCCCCTGGTACTGCCACCCGAAGGCTTGCTAGGACCTGGGTACAGCAGTGGTGGCTTCTAGGTGTCCACAGGCCCTTCCCCGAACTGGCTCATCCCTTTGGAAGCCTCCTTTTTTTCTGATGGGGTCTCAGAAACCCAAGTGCTGCTGGCAGAACTCGGTGCAGTCAGTGTGGGTTAGGTCCTGGGGGGTGCAGAGCAGAGCACCAGCTTCCAGGTGCTGCCTAATCAGGAGCATATCACAGAAAAAAAATCCCCCAAAGCCTTTCAGTTCCCTGCGTGCCTTTTGTTCGGGGCTTTGCTTATTCTGTAGGAGATTGGAGAATTGTGTGGAAGAACCTCTGATTCGTTTCTTGAGATGGTTTAAGTGTTTTATCACACCTGCTGCTTGCAGAGCTTTAAGGGTTAAATTAATCTGGTGTACATTTTGAGTCGCAGCAGTTTAGCTCCTTACTGCGCTATTGATCTTATTTCCTTCAAGGAAGTTCCATAAAAGGTGGGGTTTTTAAGCACTGTCGGAGTCCTTTATTACTGCTGTAATGCAAATCAAGCAGCTACGATCACCACGAACTGATCGTGCTCTGTAGAGATTAAAGCCCCGGGGATGAAATTATCTTCTGATGAATTCGACCAAATGGATTCTCGGGACTTTGATGATCTTGCTTGTGGGGGTGGGGGTGTGCTTGTGTCGTTCTCCTCCGGCAGAATTTGCATGAAGACAAATGAGGAATGAAAAAAAGTAAACCAGGGTTGTGGATACGATTGTGTCAGGATAAACACGCTTTATAATTAAACAGCTATTACCATGGAGTAGGGGAAGAGCTAAACTGGTATAAATCACTTTTATACTAACCTGATTGCATCTACCGAGGGGTTTGGAGCAGCATAACTCTTCTATAAAAAAATTAGACCCGTTACCAACATTATTATTCCAGTAAAATGTAGATGCAGACTAGGCCTTAGATACCAATGAAACTGCCGTTGACAGGGATGTTATTGTCTAAATAGAGTAAATGTAACAGAACAAAGAGCAGAATAAATAATGAAATAAGAAGTAATAGAAGCATACATCTGTGGGATTGTCAAATTGGCCAATGGGAAGATTTGAGGGGAAATTATTATATAAATCATTTAAGCAATTTCTTTGCTGAGAGAGGGCCGGTAGTTTGGAGAGAATCTATTAAATCTAAATGCACTGAAATTAATGCTTATAGTCTTTTGTGTCTGTCTATATATCTCTGTGAGTTACTGGGTTTGAAACTGGAAGCCGACCTCTAGATGCCGGATTCATCACTTGCCCACCAACCGAGTTTACTCCAGTGATATAGAGTTATTCCAAACCTTAATGCAATTCCATTTGCTTCAGAACGTGTGGCTACTCGGAGCACTAAGGGATCTCTGGAAAGAGCTCAGTAATGAACTGAACCACCAGGACTGAGTCTATTGCTGATATTTCATGTAAAAGAGCTTGTTGTCATTGCCAAGCCCTTCAGCATTTCCTGGCTTGCAAAGTTCTTGAAGGAGGACTTTTGTGTCCAGAGTCAATTAATTTCTTACTGTGTTCACCTTTGGCTTTCCCCCGCCCCGAAATCTGGTTACTTTCTGGTTCATGCTGCTTTTCTTTTTTCTTTCTTTCTGGTGGAACCGCCAGACTTCATAGCAAAGAGGGGGAGAAAAGGGAGAGAGGAAGGCAGGAGAGAAAGGAAAGAGCATTAAAAGAGTCATGGCAAGGGACGTCAGTAAGATTTATGGGTCATATATTGCCACAGAAGGGCTGTAGGTGGTAAGGAGCATGCTGTGGCAGTAATTTATAGTACCTTGCTATGACAGGCTCCTAGACTGAAGATGAAAAAGGTGCTATTAAAGCTAAAGCAGCCTATCTGGAATGTTGTTGTAAACAAGAATCCTTTTATCGGAGCTGCTGCAACAATTAGTTGATCATTGGCTGGGAAATTAGCAAAGCTGTAACGTTTTCTGGGTTCAGTCTGAGTCAGAACTCATCTGATTGTTCCCACCGCTTTACTGCGATGACTAAAATGATGAAGGTGGAGCAGAATAAAGATGGTTTCGCTGCTTTGCTATTCCTCTGTCGCAGGAGTAAAAGCGATGCAAGGCTGAGAAGTTCTTGAAACATATCATAAGACAAAGAAGTTACAGTTCTTCCTAACAGTGAATCATGAAACTGAGCCTATTTCTCATCCCTTATCTGCTTTTCTTAGCAATGGACTTGCTCAGGTGTGAAGTAGGGCTCTGGGAAGCTTGAGGTGTCCCAACCTTCCCAGGAGCCACTGGTGACTTCCCAAGATTATCCAGCATGTGAGTCAGAGTAGGACTTAACCCCCAGGTCTGCTAAACCCCCATGTGCAGTGCTGCGCTCTCCTACCTGCTAATTAAGTTCTGTAAACATCCTTACAGCTTTCTAAACAGCGTTTGAAATGTGCGAGCAATATCCCTGGATGAGTTTGGAGCTTGGCCCTCCCTGAAGCAGCACGTCGGCAGCTGCGGCCGCTGGTTGTGAGCAGATAAGCCGAGGATTTCATTGTCAGGAAGTGTCAATCCAGCACCTTTCTGCCAGCATCATGTTCCCTTTAATTAAATTACAGAGCTCTGACAAACTCTTAACAATGGAAGCACTTGCAGGCAGCTCTACTATTAAATGAAAACTGTTTGCATGCCGCTGCTGCTAATTATTATTATTATTAAGTATTCAGTGCAGGGAATACATTTACAGTAGCGCTCTATGCTCTGCAACACTCTGCAATTAAATTCCAAGAAGCGCTACTACTGTGAAGATAAACTGAATGTGCACACCCCTAATCGCTGCATCGCTCCCTTGATGTCCCACCACAAAGTGACTCTGTAAGGTGTTCAAATACTGCTATCTGCAAAGCACATTAGCATCTCAAAGCCACGTTTGCGTCTCTGAAATCAACTCTTCCAGTTTCAATAACTCGTGGAACACCGCGGTGAGTTTTCAGCCAGAGCCTGTGGAGGACGCACCTACAGTTAGCGTTGCACGACTCCCCTAGGTCGTGGTGCACTGACCCCCAATTGGGCTAAATCGACTTGCAGGTTTGGGGAGTGTGTTTGTGCTGGATTTGCTGGTCTTGATAAGATCGTTAAGAAAACTTCCACAGATTTGAGCAAGTAGTCTCATCTTAACTTGCAAGATCTTGCGCGTAACATAAGTACTATCTCTGTGCCTTTGTCAAGTCCACATCTCTAAATCAGAAGAGGAAACTTCTCAGCTGGAAGGGACTTAAGATATTAGCTGTAAACTAGAAAGTGAAGCACCTCTGGAAATGCAGCACTCCTGTGCTTCTTTCTCCTTCCTCAGTGCATTGTGTTTTCTAACAGCCAGAGTTGAGGCCCAGCAGATGCCAGCTAGTCCTAAATTCACTGCACAGATTCTGCTCCACAGCTGCGAGGTCTGCTGTGTGCCAAATTAAAACACAGCGTTCTCAAAATTAAACTTTGACGACAGCAAACGGGGGTCTGTTTTGGTCTTTGCTCCTCTGGTTATCCACACTGAGATGTGATTTGGATCAGCCCTTTCTTGATAATCTGTTTCCTTCTTAATTCCAGAACACCTATTGGAAAATCCCTCCCTGAATTCCTCTGAAGAAGGATTAGGAAGCCTGATAAGACCCAGCATCTAAAATAACACGATCTGCAGATGGATTAGGAATCAAAGAAATTAAATTGTTAGTAACCTCAAAATCTTATTTCTCCTTCCTTCTTCCTGTGGTCGCGATAACTTTGTTGATCTTGTCCATATTGCAGATCTTGTTATTTTTCTTAAGTATGCTTCCTTATAGTAATACAGACATGTAGCAACTATCATAGAAGTGCCTGATGGATGAAAAACAAGCAGTAAGTGGGAAGTCTTGAATAAAAAGTGAGAGAATAATAGAAGAACTATTGCCACAATAAAATCTAAAAAGGGGAGAGCTCAGAATAGGTGAGAGCCAATTTTTAAGAAAAGAGGGACCATAGGTGTCTTTGGGGGAATATCTGGTGAGTTGCTCTTCACAGTGAGTTAGTGGTATGAGCCTGTCACCTCTTGTTGAAAAAGAAACTTGTTAAATCTTCTTTTAACAGCATATTTGCTTTTCCATTACATTATCTGCCCACAGTCACCCACACAAACTGACTAAAAGCTTCCTGAAGTAGATTTTTCTTTTTTTCCCCCCTTCTTTTGTTCCTCACTCAACTGCAGCGTGACACATTTAACTTACCCTCATTTCCAAGCTGCCACAGGTAATAGGAAGATGGGTCTTTGCCACTAACGTGCAATCTCCAGCATAAGGTAGGGAGCTGGTATGAGATTTGACTGTGCTCATGACGGCTCCTAATCACTTGCCCAGATTCTGGGGTGGAGTGAAATGGTACATTCATATTCAGGCACTCTCTCAAGCTTCACGTTTGTCTTTCAATAAAGGCTGAATTTCAGAGCCTTCCACAACATGCAATTACAGGAAAACGGAACTGAAAGGAATCTCTTGAGGTTATGCGCTCAAAGGCAGTTATCAGCCAGACTTAACACTCCTTGCATGTTTCTCTAATCTCTCCTTAAAAATCTGCAATGGGATGGAGATCCAACAGATTAAGCAGTACTCCCTAGATATTGTACTCCGCTTTTTAACTACTCCAGCCGTTAGAACACGATTCCTGAAGTTTTTATCTTTGCAAGTTTTAGCTCCTTCTCTAATTAATATTTCACTGTTGGTTTCTCAGTGTTTGGCAAGAAAGGGACTGAAGTAGTTGTCTCTGCCTCACAACTTCTCTAATCTCTAGGATAGTGAGTCATGCCATATTTGCTTGCTTTGTTAATCATGTTCTTCTGCAGTAAACCAGAGCTTTAATAGTAACAATGTATGAAGTTGAAAAAGATGTAAAAGCTCCTCCAGAAAGGAGGAAATGGCACCTCTGATACCTGTAAGTGATGGCTGTGAGGTGTGGTAGGTGTGTGCTGGGCTCCTGGCCTTCATACAGCTGCTGTTCAACCAAGGCAATGCTGCCGTGGCTTCCTACCCAGCTTCTGGAATAGGGTAAGAATTGGGAGGTAGATCCGTTCTGCAGTGGTCTGCCTAACAGCTGGATATAGCAGCGACCTGATACGGGCAACGTGCTAATGTGCAAGGAGTGCCTGGGGGAGCACTGGCAGCACAGAAAATATTTTATGTCTACGAACGTATTCCAAAAGCCTGAAGTCAGTCCAGTCAGCAGGATGAAGTTTAAAAGTTAACTTTTATCTACTTATCTAAATGAAGGAAAAGGAAGACAGAGGCCTCTGAACAGGAACGGTGCTGCCCTTGGGCTGCGAAGGCAAGCGGGCAGAGGAATGTGGCAGCAGCAGTGGCCCAGCTCGTGCTTTGAGCAGCTCTGAATCCCGAGATGAAAAGTTTTTAATATGTAGGTGTGCTCAGTTCTCTGCCCACCTACTGCTTGATTCAACTGCTCCAACAATGACTCTCTGGTTGATGGTGGGGAGCTCATGCTGCCTTTACGTGGAGCATGAATTTGAGTCCGGCTGCTGGATTTCATGCCTGGACAAGTCTTTAAATTCTGTTCAAATCTTAAATTGCTGAGCAGAAATCATATTGAACGTGGGACATTAAAATTTGAGTCTGAATTTAAAATTACAACTTTTCTTTTTTGAAATTGGATCTGTGTAATACTCAGTGGCTTGGCCAGCTCACCGCTGGTACAGGGTGCTTCTTTCTAACCCCTGTGAGCCACACGTCATCCGTACCTCGTGCTGTTCAGCTCCTTCCATTTCTTCATCCTTCAATGTCCTTTGTGCTCTCCCTTGTTCTCTTCTGATTGTCAAGGTGCACCACTTCTCCCAGCTGTTGAAATAATACCAATAAATCCCAAATGCTGCAGTGCTGAGTCTCATCCTGCTCACTATAGCAGAAGCTCCATGGAGGCAAAGATGCTTTCCCAGTTAATGGGAGCAGTTAATTGTTTGCCTCTGCTCTCCTTTGATATTTTTTTTATGATCTCAGTTTTTCTCTAGCCCATTACTGCTTAAGAAGACCCTACGGCTTCATCACACTTGTGTTTTGCCTGTGCGAGCTTCAACAAATAAGTCTTGGTGGTTTTTTTTGTTGCTTCCTCTTAGATAACAGAGTGCAAGTCCCTAGTCATCGTAATTATTAGTATATTCCTGGAGAAAATTGCAACAGTCTACATTAAAGGGCTCCCTGCAGAAATGTACACAGTAGGTAACCAATTTCTCTTTAAATAAAAGGCATCTTGGAACAGTCAGGGGCTGAAGAGAAGGGAGAGGGAGCAAACAGGATTTTGAGGAACAGCAGGATGATTTGCAGTGGTCAGGAACAGAGAATCATGCTGAATTATTTGGATAATTAGTCTTCATTAGCAAATTGGAGCAAATTATGATACAGTGCCAGGTTGTATAAGACGCTGAATGGAGAGTTTGGGTCTCTTTTTTTTAGTTTGGGTGTTACCTAGTTCAGAGTAATAGTAGTCCTGGGTTTGAATGTTCTGCCAGCAGGTTAAGGAACGGTGGGTTATAATCTACTGCGAGTTCTGTAGGGTTAGAACAGCTAGAGTAACCATGGCTGGCTTTGCTGGCTTCAGTTTATGAGCTTGCCTGGGAATAGGGAAGCTTAAAAAGGATGATCATGACTGGTTAGAACCTGGCTTTCTTCTGACCCATGACAGACAAATAACCCAGTTATGTTATAGAAGCAACCTAGAAGAATCGGGGGGATTTGCTGTGCTTTAGCTTTTATTCTCTTCCATCTAAACAAACCCTTGTTGAGTTCAGTGCCTGTTCTCTTCTCAGTGGAAACGGAAGGAAATTCATGTCTACTTTTGCTAAAAAAACCCCTGTAATGTGGACATGACTACCTCCTTAGATCATGACGTGCTCTGTCTCACACAACTTGTGAACAAGATAAAGACTAGAGGAAAGGAGCAGTATATACTGCAGTAGCTAAAGAATCCGAACAGACTGCACCAAGGGCCTGTAATTGACTGTACTAGAAAAAAGCTGGGAAAAATGAAGGAAGAATTCTGTTTTCCATCAGGTGAAAAGAAAGGAATGGAACAAAACCCCCAACAGCCAGCAGGTTAGAAGCTAATTAAGAGCAGTGCTAAGAGGTTGCTGGTTGACTCTGATGCTTATGGGGTAGTTTAAAGCTTTTTATTGCCAATATAAAAGCCTGTGTGCTGGCAAATCTTCTGACAAAAGAAAACAAATCCCTGGGTAACTGTGAGCCAGGCTGCTGTCAGCTGTGGGGCATCCTGACTACAGGGGTTTTAAATCTGCCCAGCAACCCTTGTTAAATCCTGTATTGAATTTATTCTTTTAAGAGAAGATATTTGGGGGAGGGGGAGGTAGTCAGTCAGAGTTGTGCTCACTCAGTGTATTCTAGCTCAAGCTGAAGAGCTGCGCTGCTTGGAACAGCAGAAGATGAGGAACTCTTAGGTTGTAAAAGCAACATATACAAGCGATGCAAATTGGGAAGCTTCTGTATGTGCAAAAGATAATAAGAGATGGCCTAAAGTTGTTTACCTGCAGGAAAACTGGCAGAGGAGTCCTGTTCTGAATACCTTCCTTTGTCTCTGACTGTTATATAATCTGGTGATGCTACCCTTCAAGTTATGAGAAATAATATTGGTCATTTTAGCCTGTCCTGACAGCACTGGCCACACGAGTGCATTGCTGAAGGTCCTGAACTAGCTGCAAGTAAGGAGCAGGGAATGGGTAACCTGAGCTGCTGTGAAAGGGTTAATGAGCCCAGCAGAGTTAACAAGGGATGGGCAATAAATGGCTCCAGCTGTGTATAATTAACTGTAATACTGGGAAGTAAATGACTTTTATTGGCAAGCATGTCATAACTTCATTAAAAGTCATATTTACAGCCCTCTCACATGGAATGAGTACTTGTGTAGTCTGCAATTTAATGAGCACTCGTTTTCACCTTGTTCCAATTATCTTCCACCCACCCCTCCTGCTCGGTGTGGGGAGCATGAAGATGAAATACAATGGGAGTGTAATTAAGGCTGGCACAGATTCTTTCAGGAAATGTTTTTCTATTCCAGAACAATAATTTCTATTGCTTACTACTAATAATACTTTAATGTTTAAAATACGTAATTTTCTTTGGTCCCTAAAGCATTGTTTATATAACAGTTATTAAAGAATGACTCTGGGCAAGGCTTCCCAAGCCCAGCACCCCTGGAAGCTGGGTTCCTGAGGTGCTCTGTCTAATGAGGCACGGTGCCCTGACCAAGGCAGGCTACACAGAAGGAAATTAGTATCACTTAATGGAGGAAATTTGCTGTTTGGCTTAATTACGTTTGTGTGCTGTGGGGACCAGTGGAAAGCCGCTGTGCTGGCCAAAGAAAGGTCCTTTTCTACTTCCAGAGGGAATTGCTCTGCATCACCCTGTGCTGCCTCCTGTCATCCTACCGATGGACCCTGCAGATGTGCAGTGCAAGTGGGTAGTTGTGTTCTTCACTAACTGCAGCATCACAACAGCCTCATTACGGGTTTGAGTGGTGACAATGCTGCCTGGTCTAGGAGCTGAGCAGTCTTTGGGAAGAAGGGAGATGCACTTGCCTGGCAGATGTGCTAACAATGAATACCCCTTGGGATCTGCTCAGAGGTTCCAAATGAAATCAGGGTTATGGGAGATTAATTACCGGGCACTGGGAAAGCGACATGGTTAGAACCACATGATAAATATAATTGATCTGGTGGTGCAGTGGAACAGCAGTGCAGTCACTGTCTGTTTCTTACCAAACACGTTATACTTACTATAAAGAAAATGAATTAGAAATTCAAGATCAGGGACTGGGTCCTTCACAGATCTAAATCAGCTGAGCAGTTGTGGTTTATAGTAGCTAAGACTTTAAACCAGATATTGTGCATGTTCCTTTATAAACCAAAGGAAACCTTGGCAGAGGCTTTGGCCTGATGTGCACTAACACAGTTCTGTTTTGCCTGGTTACCTAGACAGGGTCTGGGTTCCCTGGGAAGGCAACTGGGAAAAGAAGAGCCTGCAATAACTAACGTAGAGTTGAGGGGGGTAAGTAATACCGGTGATTTATTGTGATAGCGTGTCCAGGGCTAGGTTCTGTACTGCCTGAGAAACAGCTGCTTGTCCTCGAGCAAGAGAGCCAAAGAAGGAGAGCAAAGGAGCTCCCAGCCAGGAGCAAGTCTGTGCCTGCCCTTGCTCTACACGCCAGAGCTGCGCAGCGACAGGGACGTGGTACTGGGGGGTAAAGGTGGGGGTATGACCGAGGCTTTCTCGTATACATTGCTTATCTGCATGATTCATAGACAAGATGCCTTTGCCTGCTTGAAGAGTTGACTTTGCTTCAGCTGGCTCCATGGGGTAATGAGCTGCGTGTCTCCTGCCACCAGAAGCCTGGGAGAAGGGAGGCCCAGCCGTGTGGCAGCCTGCAGTACCATCTGCTGGCTGACATCACCTCTGCTCCCATGCTTCATCTGCCTTCAGATTAGTAGGGAAATGTTCCATGCTAAATTACCTTCAAACCGCAGGAGAGAGCGAGCTCTACAGCTGTGGGAAAAGGCGCCTTTTGCCACGCCGCTTTTGGGCTGCAGGATAGAATATCTGTTTAACAGATCTTAGATGGGTGCAAGTTATCAGGCACTACATACTTCTGAGAAAGCCACAAAAGAAGGGCTTGTGAGTTGCCTCTTCTGCATCAGAGTACTTGCAGCTTTTACATAATTTAACTCTGTGCTCAGCTACACCGAAGAATTTCGGGTTTGATTTTTACATGAGAACACTTTGCTGTTGTATTCAGATTGCCAGTACTATCTGTGAGAGTATTCCTGCAGCACATTTTTAGACGTTTTATCATTATTCTTCATTTAAAATGTCAGCCTTGTTCTGACAAATCTTGTGTGCTTGGTTTGAATAGCTTTACAAGTGTCAGGCTGGAGTTGTCAGAAGTAGTGATGAAGACTGCATCTTTTATGCTTGCTCTCTTAGGAAACAAAAGATTTTTGTGTAGAATGACTGGATTGAACTGGTACTGCAAATTTCAGGTTGTTTTTGTACATCAGGATTTCTCCAAAGTCTAGGGAAGACTACTTTACTGCAATCCAGAGTTATGGGATTCAACTGTGTCAGCAGGCTTTTAAGTGTTCTTACTGTCTCAGATGCATTTTGCCTGCCAATGCTTTCCTTTGACTTTCTCTCTGGTTTGTATCTGGGCAAGTAGATATTCCTACTTACCAGGGGCCCCAATAGGAGATGAAATGGGGACTGCTCTGGTTCAGTCAGGCTTCTGTTCCAGAGCTTGTTACCATGTTTTCCAAGTGCATGAGAAATAAGTAAGCACAAATCCTGGAGGGGAGAGATCTCTGGGTAATGGGATCTAGCGCACAAACCTAGAAGCTTCTCTTTCTAGTTCCTACGCTTCTGTGAACGGAGAACTTGAAGGGTTGGTGGTCTCAAGAAAGAGTTCCCATGCTGCAAATTGCTGCATGAGTGCTTTAGCTTGGTGGGGATCCACCTTCTCCCCAAGCATCAGGTAGTAACAGTGACCAGAGTCAGCGTGTCTTGATGGGCTGTTGAGTTGGCTGCACAAGGAGCTCTGGCTTGGCTCTGCAAGGGTAGGGGTGAACTTTCTCTGCAGTCGTAAACTTCTGATCTTCTGTTTCACTGTAGTCCTCTGGAAACACTTAATGGAGTGTAAGAGGCAAATGAAGTGTTCCCAGTTAAGTGCTGTGAATGGTATCAGTGAGGGAAGCACACTGAAACCTGTCTGTTAATCAAACATGTCAGTGTGCAGATGCAAATAGATGATTCTGTGGAAAAAGTTGATATCTTGAAAAATTCTCAAATGTGAGGTCTCTTCCCTTGTTTTCCTCACTGAGTTAGATTTACAACAGAGAAGCTGATCTAGACAGCAAAGAAAAACCAATCAAAATGAAAAGCAATTTAAAAATCAGTGCAATTTCCTCAGTTTTTCTTGTATGTCCTGGTTGCTGGTCCTAAGGGGATAGCTGCACTTTCTGGTCGGTACTAATACAAAATTCATGTTTGTCTGGGCTATTATGTACAACGTAATGTGTAATCCCACAGGTTAGAGGGAAAAGCCAAGACAAATATTACAGGAGGCCTTTCAATTTTGAAAGGTTTCAGAAATAAGCACAATACAAACACATAAAGGGATCCAGTTATATGTAAACAAACTGTTATTGGAGTCTCCTTCTTCGAAAACACCGTTCGATTGCTAACAAGATTGCTTTGGGATTACTTGAATTAAGAATTGCATCCAGAGGCTTAAGAAGTACCTGGAATTTCATTTTTTTTCCTCATCTCCCAGTTGTAAACTCGCATGTACTGGGTTTGAAGGTTTCCATCGTGCTCAGGTGCTTCTGTCTGGTCTTGGGTGAGCGTATTCCTTGCAACAGGGCTTGCACTGGTACGATGTGGTTCCTGGGGATAAGGAAATGGTTGGTGTCTCTTCATACCATAGAGGTCCAGCTGTTCTGGGCAGTCATGTAGGTACTCCTACCTGAACGACAGTGCTGGCTAATGATGCAGTGATGATGAGAATCAGGCCTTGGGATGTTACAAATGGAAGTGAGAGTTCCAAATCCAAGTCAACAATGTAAGAAGCAACTTCAGCTATCCCAGAAACTTGAACTGTGCTTGCTACTAATCCTCTTTCTTACTCAGTGTGAAAATATGATGTGTTCCCTCTGATATATCTGTAAGATGCGCCTGTATTTCAGCATAAGGTTTAAGAACAGATCTTGAGGATTACTTTGACCTTCCACTCATTTCTCAGTAAACCGGGGGCTGTAACATTGTCCTGGCTGCTGACAAGAAATTGCCTGTCCTCTGGAGTAGGAATGAAGTGGTGTAAGATAATTATGACCCACTTAGCCTGAACAAAGCCTGGTGTTGTATCATTTACCTTCTGAGATCAGAAAGAATGAGGAAGAATTGACCAGGTGTTTGTTCCATTTCTGAAAGTCAAATATGTATTAGTGCCAGCAAGACTATTGATTTTTTTTTTCCTTGACTTTTTTCTTTTTGCGAGGTAAGATTCAGTTTCATTCGAGTTACATGAAAATAGAAGATGAGAAAAGCCCTGCTCCATTTCTGATGTGATTAATGGAGTTTAGGCTGAGCTTGTTGCCAGTGAATAGAACAGTAACAGCCACCAAAAGGAGAGGTGGGATTGTACCAGCCAGAGAACCTTTCTTTTTGTGTAATTTTTTTCTCCTTATTTTGGCTTCCTCACAGAAGCCTCTTTGTGGAGCTGAACAGGGAACCTGGATGATGAGTTGAGATTCACAGATCAGTGATGAATGATGCCAGGCAATTCTGTAGAAAAATACGACATTTTGTTACAGGGATGGTGAAAATGAGGGTTAGTTTTAGTTTCTGTATTTGTCCTCTTGGTATTGTCTTAAGGAATGATGTCTCCTGCACACAAGGAAACTAAGAATAGAAGTGGGTGACGTGGGGCTGAGGAATAATGCAGTGAATCAGAATTTTAATGCTATTAATCTATTGATGATGCTGATTAATTATTACTAGTGCTGATGGGAAGGCCAGACTCTATAAGCTTGTTTAATTATTTTCCAGTTAGTGTTAATCTCAGTTAATGAAAACTCTCAAAGCCAGAGAAGAGATGACACAAGAAATGACTGTTATTCATGAGAGACTCTCTTAATCTATAAAACATCAAAGATGTCATTGCAAGTATCTTGGCTTTGCTTGTATTTTATTTTTTAAATGATCAAAACACTTTGTTCTGAAGTTCTTGATGAATCAGCATGTGACAGTTCAGAAAAGATCTAAATAGGAGATGATCACTTTTCTTAAGAAATGCAACCCAGTGACTCAGGTGCCAGCCCCTCCGCAAGCCACGGGTGGCTGGGTAATTATATGGTGCTTTGTTATCTCTCTCTGCGCAATACATCTGTCAGGGGGAAAACAAGTCCCTGGAGCTGAGAACAAATCCTGATCCTGAGAAGTATTCAGATGCCTAAACCCGAAACCAGTAAAAGCTGAGGTGCCCAAATACCTTTGATAAATGGCTTAAATGCCTAGCCTTAAGTTGCCTAAAAAACCTCCCAGCCCAACAGAGGCTTATGAATTGCATCTGATGTTTTTAAGGCTCTCAGTGTGTCTTCAGTGTGCGACCGTCGATGCCAGTGAGAAAATAATCTATAACATGGGGATTGGCTCCAAGGCTATTGAACAGGCCAGTGAGGTTGAACTAGATCTGATCATATTGACAAATCTGTGGAGACCACAAGAGCTAAAGCAAAAATATGTACATAAGCCCATCTGCTGACTGTTCTGTATTGATCAGAGTATGGTGGCAGAGTGAAAGAGAAGTACAAGGGAACTGGTAATAGTAGCAATATCTAGAGGAAGCCACAGTGCTTTGAGGTGATTATAAATGTGTGTCATAAAGAGTAAACAGCAAACACCTGTCTGGGGGAAAACTGCCTCTGCAGCAAACCAGCAAAACCACCCGGGCAGCACCCAGATAAAAGCTGCAGTGTCCAGGTGAGCTCAGCAACTGCTCTGCAAAGAGATGCTGAATTCACTTGCAGACTGCAAGTGGAAGCCAGGCAGCAGCCCTCTCGATCTTGTTCTGTCATTTCTCAGAGCACTCTTGGGATATTGCTGGAGAGAGGGAAAAGCATCTTCAGGTGTGCTCTTTAATAGCTGCTCTCGCTGCTGCTGTTGTCACATTGTGAAAGCTGAGACTTGAAGGCCCAGCTGGTCCCTTCCAGAGTAATTTCTCTATTGCTTTGTAAATAATTCCATGCTGTAAGCTAACTGAAACTGCCGCAGTTCTCATCTTGAACACTTTCTTGCTTTTACAGGAGCCTTTACTAGATTCTACTGTATGTATTACTTTCTTTTTTTGCAAACATGGAGGCTGATTTATTTGCTGGAACACTGGCTCGGTGAGAACAGCTGCTTTAGAAGCTTCCCTTTCAAAAAATACAGTAATGACTGGGCCTGTTTCTGAGCACTCCTGGCAGATCTGTTGTCTGTTCCTCAGCCCAAATGACAAGCGAGTTATACAGTGGGGCTTTGCAAAGTTCAAACCATATTGTATGGCAGATGCTGTGATACTATTATTCAGTAAGTCCACACAGAATCCCCATTGTCATCTCCTTCCCTCATGGCAATTTATGACCAGCTCTCCTTGCAGTGTTACATTATGACTACATTAATCCTAAAGATGCATTAACCCCACCTCTGGCGTTACAGATCTTTCTGAAGCTCAGCTCTCTACCCCTCTCGCCATCTTCGTGCTGTGGATTTGTTCTACACTGTTTTCTTATTACCTCCAAGGTGATCAGTTTGACATATGTCAACGTTTTCCCTTTAGTTTGCCCATAAATCCCCCAGCAGCAGTAGCATCCTTAGAAGGTAATGATAGTTCTCTTTCTGTTGTATCCCATTTCCTAGTCAATCTTGCCTTAAAATTGTTTGGAGCTTCTCTGTGTATAAAATACCAGGTAGCACCTGTGGTTATTATTTTAAATCTGTGGAATTACTGATACTTGCTTGGTTGAATGTGTGCCCAGGAGCCATCTCCTTTTGATTCTCTCAATGTGGTGATTTGCTTACCTTGGGTGACTCTCAATTTTCTGGTCCCTTTGTAATTCCATTACAGATACCGAGGTCACAGTGACAGACTGCCTTCCTTGAATATACTGAGATCTAGAGCTAAAGAGTTGGCATATTAATGATACTCCACTTCCCACTGAGGTGAATGTAAATGCTCTGGGTTTAGCTGGCTGAAAGAGTAAGGATGTTGAAAAAATTAACCCGCTTAGTTGTCTTAATGAGAACTGAATTGCTGAAAAGCTGGTAATTCCCCAGCTAATAACACTGCTTTCCTGTCTTATTTGTTTAGATTGTAAGTTCTAGTGGTGGTTCCAGTACCGTGCTTTACAATGCGCTTGTACCATGGCCAGTACCGGGCGATACTGCATTCTTTGAATTGTGCCGTAGTAAATACACGTGGAGGTTTGTTCAGGGTACCTATCTGAGTGTTACCAAGATGCAGCACTGAACTGAATCGTCTTGACCAGAGGCAGGAATCAAATGAAAAATAAAATAAACTTAACTGAATGTTAATGTTGTGATTGGGAATTGACCTGATTTTCCCTGGAGGTGTCACACAGTCTGTGCCTGTCTCTGAACTGCGTCACCCATTCCTAACTGAATCCCTCTGTACCAACACAGCTGAAATTTAACACACCGACCTCTGGTTGATCTGGGGAATGATATTATCCTATCCATTTCCTAGCAAATTACAGTTCTTTGCAGGAATGCATTAAACTATCAGATCTTTCTCATTATGGATTTCTCGTAGGGCTTTTAGCTCCAAATGAGCTTTGAGGCCAACTAAATCTCTGATGAAGCTGTAGTTTCCCTCCCTGCGTGAAATGAAAAGTGCATCTTCTGTGCTATAATGTGAGCACAGGTTTGATTTTTTTTTTTTTTTTTTTTGGAGATAGGCAGCAATGGGCACAGGTTGCTGTAGCTGAGATGGAAAGGCACAGCACTGTGAAACTGCAAATTGACTCAGGCTCTGAAGCAGTGCTGGTATGATAAAAAAAAATATTGACTACAGTATGTTTAATATTCACTTTTTCCTTGTCCTCCAGAGAATCACCCATAGGGGAATTCTCCAGGTATTTCAGGCAGCATAAAACTCTCACTGAGTAATTATCGGGATGTGCACTAGCAGAAATACTCTTGTACCAAAGGAGAAATGAATCTTCTCTGATCAGCTCTTGGCATCCTTATGATTCTGGGAATATTTAAAAGGTAACAACTCCCAAATTAACAATGCAGACTGATTTAGGATCCGCTTTATATATCTGCTCTAGCTAGCAGCGTCAGCTTTATTGCTTAAAACAAACGCTGTTCCTACATTTGCATGAATGGATCTGTTGCCATTTTGCAGAAGCAGGGGAAAAGTGGTGGATAGAGGGGAGGGGACACACCTTCATCTGGCTCAGTGCTGGTCCAGGCAAATGCATCAGCCCAACACTTTGCCTGAAGGCTACTTTAAATTTAAAGGCAAAGAGTTTCATGCTTCCTCTGGGGCTGATCCTACATGGGGCTGAAGACTCAAGAAGCTGAGAGCAAACCAGTTTTTTCACTTCTGGAGCCACCTCAAAAGATTGATGAAATAGCAGATAGTCTTTAACAAACTAGCAAGCCTACCTGACAGGAGCTGCACATCCATTCAAAGGGCACAACAGCAAGACTGATGCATTTTAAACATACTCCCAACTGGTTTGTCAGTAACAAATTAGACTTGTCACATTCTCTAAACAGTTTCGGTGAGAACATTAACAATGTTAATGATCTATGGTCTCAGCAGGAGAAAGAAGTTTGAGTCTAGTTCCAGGAAAGCACAGAATGGTTTGCAGTTATTTTGCTCTTGAAACTGCAGGGTTTGCTAAAGATGTAGAATGTAAGCAATTGCTTGGTTTGGAAATTTAGAATAATTGGTAGTCATTACGCCCTCAATCATATAATTGTGTCAGCGTATGTATAGCTTGACTCACTGGGTATCAGATTGTGAAAATACACCAGCTCCTT
This sequence comes from Todus mexicanus, assembly GCA_013389965.1. Lineage (NCBI taxonomy): Eukaryota > Metazoa > Chordata > Aves > Coraciiformes > Todidae > Todus > Todus mexicanus. Next base: position 29,911 of record WEIS01085833.1, read on the forward strand.
TCTGAACAATCCCATCAGGACTAGAAAGCCTTGGCACCCAGCTCTGGGTTCTGAGCTCTTAGGAAAACATCGGGCTTTGCATATGTCCTTGTGGTTTTTAATTGACAAAACCGAATCAGTCGCTTGTCTGTGTGTTTATATCATAGAATAGGCTGGCTTGGAAGGGACTTTAAAAAGCATCTAGTTCCAAGCTCCCTGCCATGGCAGGGCCACCTCCCACTAGACCAGGTTGCTCAAGGCCCCGTTCAACCAGCCTTGAACACATCCAGTGATGGAGCATCCGCAGCATCCCTGGGCAACCTGGGCCAGGGTCTCGCCACCCTCAGAGGGAAGACTTTCTTACTTCTATCTAATTGAAATCTGCCTTCTTTCAATTTAAATCCATTGTGGGATCCTCACTCTGACATTGTTGTGGCAACCAGATAATAAAACCTCACAGTCATCCTTCAAAGTGGGTTTTTTTTTCATTTTTCCTAATCCAAAGCACAGAATTCCTGAATACTCTTTTTGAGCACCTAAACCTGTGTAAAATGAAAACCCAACGGTATTTTTAATTTTCTTTCAACAGTCTTACTGAGTTACCTTTCCTGGTCAAGGTCTAATTCAAAGTAGAATATTTTGTGAGGAAATATGTTTATTGACAAGTATACAGGAGAACACAAATCAACCTAGTTCACTTAATGTCTGGTAATTATACCAATGACCCAGACTCAATGCGCAGCTAGAGGAGAGAGGGAGGCTTGGGATGATGAGCTGTTCAGGTTGAAGCCAGCTGGTAATTAATTCTGCAAAACAAACACTAATTACTAAAAAGTAATGAAACTTTACATTACATTAAAGAGTATAATAGGTTTTCTAAAAGGATTCTATTAAGTTTAGTGCATTAGAAATATTCTATTTATAAATGTGAGCCTTGCAAAATGTCAACAGCCTGGTATTTACCTAGGAAATCAGGCAACTGCGTAGAAATTAAATAATTATATTTAAAAACACATTGAGAATTTCTTTCATTAGTGAAATTAATTACATAATCTTAATGAGGCCTTTGCGTAATAGTTATAATTCCTGAAGCTCTGAAAATAGAAATGATCAACAGAAAATGAGAACACAAACCAAGGAAAATCTCATCTTGCTTGTTTTTGTTTTGAAACCAGAAGGCTGCGAGTTTAACCCCCTTTGGGAGAGGGCTCAGAACTCCTCCAGAGGTCTGGGCGAGGGAAGTGGATGTGCAAAACCACATCAGATTGACTGAAGGGAGCTGATCAGAGACTGATACCCTCTGGGTTAAGTTACCACCCTAACATGTGGTCACTGATCACTTGTGGTAGCTGCAGCTAGCCTGTTTTATTTTGAGTTACGAGGGTTCTGTTGATAAGAAATAGGTCAGTTAATTGTTGTGATGACTGTTTATGTAACAGCAGCAGGGCCGAAGAGAAGCTGGGCTGAGGCTGCCAGTCATGGTTAATGCTGCCTGTGTTAGAGCCACTGGCCTATTAAGAAAGGCAATTCAGGGTGTTATTGGCTTGGAAGGCTGTATATTCCCTCTAAAAGTCATATTCTTTCAGTAAAGTACCAGCTGGCTTTGACCATGTTGAAGTAAATAGTAGTAGAAATGAAGCGCGGTGCCTGTATAGCCAAAATACTATATTCTTGTGTACCGCTCACCCTGCACTTTATCTTGACTATTTAAACCCAGTAAAAGCACACTTCTTGCTGGGATATTGCACTGAAGCAGCTATCTCGGGTCAGCTGCTTTGACAGGAAATATTTCTTCTTTTTCTCCTGCCCTGAAGGTACCAATTCATCCAGTCACAAATACGCTGTTGACAGCATGCCCTTACCCTGACTTTTGTTTCTGGTACGGCTTGTGCTAAGCTGTACTTTGAAAATTGCAGTGGATGGGGAGGGGAAATGAGAGGAATATAGGAGAGGTAGAAGTAAATAGACGGCTGCTCAGCTGGGCTAATCCTGCCACCCATGTCCTGCTATTGGGACAACAGTTGAGTCTCGGCCTACGCTTAAAGCCCGGCCTGTTTTCTCTGCTGACAGCTTGGTGGAAGCAGCTATCAAGTTTTGCCAGTGCTCCCCCTGCGTGCACCAAGGAATCCACATTTCCCAGATTGATAGTAGGTTATTTTTATGTTCTGAGCCAGATTTATGCGTTCTGCAGAATCATTTTGAAGCTAACCACATCAGAAATGCCCGTATCAGGGGTGTGCCCAAGTTAGGCCGCCTCTCCCTCAATGTCTCCCTGTGTATTGCTAACACTGCGAAAGGCCTTTTGGATGGCAAATAATGTGGCTATTCCAATTCTTTCTTGTTTTTCTTACGGGTGGTTGGTTTACGTGCAAAACACGGACGTACGCAGGAAGGTGTGAGAAGAAACATTAAGCTAAATCAGAAGGAATGAGTTTGAGTTGTCAGGCAGCCCCGAGTCAGGGCAGTGCTGCCCTGGAGGGCTTGGTCTGAAATGAAAATCCCCTCAGCACTGATGATGCTGATACTCTGACAGATCCTGTGGCTGAGTTGCAAATCTTGCAACAGAACAAAGTGGATGTAAAAAAAAAAAAAAAAGAGGGAGAAAGAAAAAACCTGTTTTGCCATTTTTCTTTTTTTTTTCCTGAGCTACTTTCCCACAGTCTGATTTCCAAAGAGATCTGTTGTCATGAGTGCAGCAGCCAGAGATGAGAGGGGTTTAAAACAACCTCTCTGTGATACGCAGTTTATACCGGTAAAATAATTATTCTTCAAAGATTCCTGAAAAATAGCGTTTAAAGTGTTTAATGATTAAAATCCTGATGCCCTTGAATATAAAAGTTAGATGAAAGAACTGCCAGGGACCTTAATGCAGCTGCAATGATAAACATAAAGGGAGCAATAATGATCAAGCCTGAGGTGGTTACGTTCTCTAATTAGAACACATGTATCATTTAGGCACGTTAATCTTTGCCTGTCTGATGTACTCTGGCTGGTCTAACCTACAGCCAGAGCAAACCATGTTGATGGTAATATCAGCACGTGGCGCAAGGAGGAGCAGCACGTGTGTTCCCAGTCCTGTAAGCAAATGAAAGTTGAAATCCTCTTGGGTGGACGTGTGGAATGTGATCATACTCTGCAGTGTACGTTGGTGCCTTGCGCTGAGAGCTGTAGTAATGCAGTGAGCAAGGATCAGGCCTCAAACTGATCCTAGAAGTAAGAGCCCATGAAACCAAGTCTTTGTCAAAAAGAGAGATGCTGAGATTTCTGCAAGGCCAGTTTGGCTGCAGAGCAGTTTTGGCACTGCTGTTGATGAGGAGACTGGGAAGCGGAGGGACTGGGTAGCCTGAGAGATGCGGTTTCAGTTCCGCTCACCTGCAGAGTTCCTGCCTGACTTGGCGGAGGAGCAGACAAATCCCACGCTGCTCCTTTGGTTTTCCTGCCCTGTTTGGAAACTGGGGATGTGGAGTTTCCCTCTCCCACGGGGATGCTGTGAGGAGAACTCTGCAGATGACTGATACGCTCTCATACAGTGGAGATAAGGACCAGGCAAACAGCAAGGGCCCAGTTTATCCCTGTAAAACCCATTTCAGACTCCTCAATTGCATCCTCCATCCTAACTCTTGGATTACATGTCTGGTATCAGTAGCCCCATGAGGCATGAGAGATTATTATCCTCATCATGAGAGTGAGAAATGGTCTTACTAATAAAGTACATGCGTTATATAAACAAAGAATTCTTCTGCAATTTATTCTCTTCATGGACATGTTTGGTGCTGTCACATGGAGTGTGTGTATGTGCATTCATATCAGGCAGAATAATGGCCTTTCTGAAAAGATATTAGTGGATTATTTTACTCTTGCTGCAGGTGGCATTAAGATGAGAGGCCTTGGCTATTGTGCTGTCAATTTGTTTAATGATTATTAGAGGAGCCAGTGATTTCTATTAAAGGGAAGTGACAGACTGTCCATTAGATAGAGATGCATGTTTATTAAATTGGAAGCCTGGAGCAAGCAGCCTGGCTCATTTGCTTCCAAATTCCAGAACAATCTGTTTTATTTTGCACCTGGAAGGTTCAGAGCCCAGTGAAGTGGGAACTATTTACCAAGCAAGGGTTTTTGCACACATATTTACTTCCATCCCAAGTGGAGACTGCTGTGGGAAGGAGGTTGGAAGGATGAAGGCTGGGACACATGGTGCTCAGTTTAATTTCTTAGCCTTCTTACCTACATAGATTTGGAAGCAGAGAGAGATAACATAAAGGATTTGCACTTAAAGATTAAATCCTTGTCTCTTCAATCTGTGTGTGGCTCCTCATCACAGGAAGACGAGGGATTTCCTCTGGACCCTTTTATCCCAGTGGTCTGGGTCTGCTGGTAGCCAGCTGCTTCAGTGGGAGGTGTGAGCTCTCTCCACAGTGAACAATTACAGAAGAATCTACCCGAAGGAGACATTTATTTGTAGTCCCCAGCAGCTATTGGTTTATGCTCTGAAGCAGCAGAATTTATCTTCCCCTCTAATCCGCTCTAATGTGGCTGTGGATGTTCTCATTGCCCAGACAGAAGTTTAATCCGTTCAGGAAATGTCTCCCCAGTTCAATGCCTCCGTTATCCTTCTTTCCTCTCAGCCAAACTGGTGCACTTTAAAATCAAATCTTTCCTTTCTCAGATCTAATGTAATAAGCTTACCACTCCATCCACCCCCATTAACCAGATCTTCACTGGGATAGTGATTCGGGGCCTGGTGACTGCAGATCAAAGAGGATGCTGAAAAATTGGAAGGGTTCATAAAAGAGACATATAAATGATTCAGAGTCTGGGAAGCATCTTTCTACTGAAAGATGTAAGGAGCTTGATCCATTTAGGCTATGAAAGAGGAAATAAAGAGGAGACTCCATCACAATGTGCAAGCACAAACACAGGGAAGATGACGACTTATAATAGATGGCTCCTCTAGGCAGCAGAAAAATACACAGTGAAATTTGGCTGGAAGGTCAGGATTCAGCTTTCACTGGAAGCTGGAGTTAGCCCAGGAGCTGGAAAAAGTACTTAGGTTTTCAGGGTAAGATAATGAGCCATTGGGAGAATTTACCATCAGAGTAGCAGATTAAGACAGTCCAGAATATGAGCCTAATTTAGGAAATCCATAATGCTTTCTGAAAGGCATTATTTTATTCTACTGATTAGAGACTAAGCTCAACGATGTGTCACAGCGAGCACTGTCTTGGTGAGAGCAGCTGAGCATTGCACTGTTTTGCAGTGGAGGCGGCTGCAGAAGGGAAGACTTCTGTGACAGAAAAATTATGAAATCAGGTTCCTGGTACCCTGCTGAATTCCTTCGGGGCCTTAATTTTTCTCATTCAGTTTTTCTACCTGTCAATATTGATAGCACGGAGCTATTTGCTGTCAGGAGGTGGATGTGGATGTCCTCATGTTCATGAAGCTCTGAATATCAGTAGCACTGTTCTTGCACTGGGAATGTGCAGTGTGGGATGCTCCTCAGTGGATTCCCACTCTGTATTTGATTGCAAATGTGTGCATCGGTGCAGCCTAAACTCCCAATTTCATCAAATTAAAGACAACAAAAGTTGACTCCCTGGGGTGTGCTCCTGCTCTCAGTGTACGTCCCTGTCACGTAGATTCAGGACAGTGCGTTGATAAATCCCGTTCTTTTTGCAGCTCTGTGCTCCTGCAGCTTGTGTGTGTTTGTGAAGGGCCTGCTTCTGCTTTGGGGGCTTCTGGACTGGGAAACCAAGTGGGAGTTTGAGGGAGCTTCCAGTCCTGGCCAAGGCTGCCACCTTCAGTCAGAACTTCCCTGCAGCACCGGAGTGGTGGTGGAGAGGAGCTAGCACCATGGGACAGAGCAGGGCAAGGCAGTTTCCATGAAGCCACACTCTTGTCAGCTGACAGGCTGTCCCCAGGACCCCCATCACCATTCAAAATACCCTCCTGGTTCCCATCACAGGTAGTCCCCGCTGACGCTCAGCGAGGGAGGAAGGGGGAGGGCAGACAAGAGTTATCGCTGTGTTTAAAGGTTGCAATAACATATCCTTTGCCTCCCTGCCAGCTATTTGCTGGGCTGTTATTTCACCATTTTTTTTCCTGGGTTTTTTAATGGAGTTTTGTTTTGTTGTGGTGGTGTGTGGTTTTCTTTTTTCCTGGGCACATGTTTTTCCCAATTCAGGCAAAATCGCTGCTTCCATCCTCAGCTGTCCTGATTGCATGAAGAAGAGTCTGATTGCATTATTCATCTGCAGCGCTCAGAAAAGACTTCAAAACTCTCGACTAGACCCAAAGCTTTTGATGACGATCTGTTTCAATAGAAAGGGGGAAGGAGAGCATGTGAACTGTGGGCATCCGATGGCATTGCCACCCCTCAGCTGGGGCTGCACGGTACAGGATGAGCTGTTGGTTTTGCTGAGCAGTCTCTGGGAGCTGTTTGCTGGGCTCTGCTGCTTTTTTCTTCTCTTGGGCCAAGGCCAGAGCGATGCTGGGAAGCAAATGGGGTTCACATACTGGTATGGAAAGATAGTGTAACTTCAAGGAGCTGCTGCCCCCTGTGGGCATGAGAGCACCCTTGTCCCAGCTTGGTGATTTTCATGTTGTTAGAAACTGACTTTGCTTGTTAAAATTCTTCTGATTAAAAAGTTTATTAAACTAGGAAAAGAAAGAGGGTGATCCAGTGGAATGAAGACAGCCAGGGAAAGGTCACACTGTACTTCATCACTGGGCAGTCGCAGAGACAAAATACCCAGCTAAGCGCATCTTCAGTCTGACTCATCTGGCTGGTCTTATTTTGCTCCTTCTGTAATATTACTGTCACAGCTCTTACAGTCACATCGCTTCTTCCAGTGCCGGGGCATCTTGCTTGTGTTTGGTTTTGAGCAGTAGGAGGAATCAATCCAATTCCCGAGGGAGCGCAGCGCTCTGTGGGTGATGCAGCTCTTGAAAGGACACATGAAATGGGGATGCTCCAGTGCTGTGTGAGGTGTCCCAGGTCTGCATGAGGCAGCTGATGTGTGTGGAGTGAGAGACAGCTTTGTAAACGAGCTGTTCCAGAGAGAAAGTGCCTTAGTTGTATCACTACAAAGGTAGAGTTCTAAACTAGAACCCCCATTCAAATCCTTCCCCTACAGATGAAGTCCCTGTCAGCATCCCAGCGTCCAGTCCGACCAGGGCCCACAGGGTGCACAGCACCAGTGCTGAGGTCACTGCAGTGTCCCGGGAGCGATGAGTGTTCCAGAATGTCAGGTCCAGGCAATTGAGGAAGCCGGGGAGGAAGAAAGTAGAACACAGTGACAGTTAGCTGTGTAACTAATTAATGGGAGTTACACACCGAACTGTAGCAATGAAGCTTTCAGGCTGTGATGTTCATGATAAAATGTTTTCTGTTGTCATCAATTAAAAATATGCTTCCCTGTAAATTGCTTACTAAGCTAGCTTTGCCAGAGCCACCCGACTTTGTGTCTTGCCAAGTCTGGCAATCAAATAATTGTCAGCTGTCTTGATTTCCTATACATGTTTTCATCCTGGGGAGAAAAACTGGAACTTCCATTTGGTCATACTGGTATTATGGCAAAGAGAGGAAAGTGAATCCACTTTCCTGGGCCAAAAAATATCAGGTGTTTCAGCTGTCCTGTCAAGCCCCCTTCTACCTACTCAAAGATATTAGACATGTCTGAAAGCAGGAGCTTCAGAAGGAGGCGATGGCTGGGAGCACAAAGATGGTTTTACCTTGGAACGCAGTGGAGGAGGGGCAAGAGGTGAGCAGAATATTATAGGCATCTCTTCTGAAATACCATGACATTTTGAGAGAGCTGTTGAATGAAGGATGCATGGAAATGAGGTACAGGAATTGTACAAAGACAGGAGAAGGTGCTTTAGAGGAAGAAATGTAGACTTCAGACTGTTTAGCGTGGGAAGAGCATAGGGAGTTTGGCTCAATTCAAATACTTAAGTAGCTTTGCAACCAGTATAAAAATCTTTAATCTGGAAAAGATAGGCATAACAAAAGCTAATAATTAGAGTTCAAAGTCAAGCAGACTCAAGTCAGAAGCAAGGCATGTGTTTCCAAAGCGAGAAGGGATTAATAGTAACTGAAACCAGCTCCTCTGAGAATGGGTGGATTTTCCAGCTCCTGTCTTTAAAGCAAGTTTAGATGGACACCTTCCTACAGGGCACACTTCATTACTGGGATTGGCGTAGGAATATCTTGGTAATGTATTGTACAGCTCATGTAAGAGAATGGCACAGAAGCTCCTGGATGAGATACAGGTTATATAAATTGAATAGGAAAATAACACTCGAGTTGGAGGGAAAGTTGAAGTTCAGCAGTTTCATTTGCAAAGAGAATGTAGAATCAAGCCCTAGGAAGTGTCATTTCCCGACTCTTATGGAGTAACAGTGAGCTGTAAAATTAGAGTTGCATGGATGGCTGTGGAATGATACTCATGAAAAATTAATGACAATAGCAGAAGACAGGAAAAATCCAGGAAACATTTCCATGACTGTTAAGTTTTATAAAAGCTTGTTTTCATTAAAATCTAAACTACGTACTTTAACCGAGCTGCCAAAATCCCTGTAGCTTTTTTTAAACAACAAGTAGTTATGGCAAATAGCTTCTCTGAGAAATGGAGACTCGCGGAGAATGTAATTATGAGAGACTGATGGAGTTCCCCCCCCGTTGTTGTTTGTATTGAATAGGTCTCTTCCTCGTCTGGAGCGGGAAGCTGTGTTCAAATGCTATTAGGCTACACAACTTTCTTTTATGGCTCTGCATTGAAATGAACATCTGAAGAGAGTTGGGGCGAGCACTTCATCATCTGCCCTTTTACTCTGTTCATGTTGAGATTGACACTTCAAGCAGCTCCGCCTATTTTAGTGGTACCTTCTGCATACCAACATATCACTCATGGGAGCTGAGAATGCCAGTCAGGCATAACAGACTGCTCAGGCTAGATGATTTTCAAGCAATGAAACAGGAAGAGCAAAGGGGAGAGGCAAACTGAGATCATCTGGCTTTGAATGAGGGATATTACGGAGTACAGGATTTCTGGAAATAGTATTTAACTGGGATAGCCCTTAGCTTATATTTAGAGTGTGCATCATACTTGATCACCTCTTCTAGGAAGATGTTAGTGATAGAAACATAAAAATGTCACATGTTCCGGCACTTTGATAGTAGGAGTTATGCGTTACACAGTGTGTTTGACAGGAGCTGCGTCACTGTTGAAATGTTCAGGCATGTGGACAACTCCAAGCAATGGGATCATGACGATCTTACAGGAGTTTTTAACCAAAGACGTGCCACCAAATCGGCTCGCTGTCGGAGATTGTTGTACTTCCTCTGGGGTTAAACCCTGCTTTAACTTTTCTCCCCTGGATGGAAACGGTTGTCTCATTCTAGCAGACATTCACTCTCTACAACCTCGTACTGAAGATCTCATGAGGTAGGATGAGATACTCCAGTGCTTTCATTCTCCATCGTATTGATACTAACAGTGACACAGGCAGTGCTGCTGGCAAGGGAACGTATTTGTCCTGTCACGTTTTTTTCTCTGCCTGGAGAACTCTGAAAGCCAACTGACTGTGATTTGATCAGATGTGTTGAAGGATGGAGACAGGTAGCAGCTGCGTAGCCGTGCAACCCCCTGCAGAATATCATGTTGCTAAATACGGTGTAATTACTTTCTTCAATATCCTAAATATTAGCAGTTGAGGTGTCTGGCTCCTTTACCCTGGAGAGAGCTACACGCTACTGTCTGATGCGGCTCAGCTGGAAGCTCTGACGATTCTACGCATCTTCTGCTGGGCAGACTGGAACTAGAGACTCCCTTAGTATTGCTGAGTTGTGCAAAGCTGATGGCATAATGAGCATTCCCCTCCCCCAAAAAAAACAGCCCAGAAGTCCAAGTTCCAAATGGGATTATCGTTGTTTTCTATTTGTAGGGCACCTACCGAAGTGGAGATACTACTACAGAAAAGAGATTTACGGGTGGAACTGGTGAAGCAAATGGTGCTCATTGTTGTTGCTTCTTTTAGGCCTAGACTTTTGATGGGATACAGGTACGATTCTTGCTCGGGTATTTCCAAACCAATACCAGAAGCTTTAGTAACAAAACATAAAAAGGCAAAACCATGAGGTGTGAAGTTGCCTGAACACGCCTCAGGTTTGCCAGTCATGCCGTGGACATGCTTTTGCTATCCCCTAGTGGTTAGTTGTGATACTTCACATTAATCTTCCCTACTAAGGAATCTGACTGTTATTTTCTCTTCAGGGACCTGCCATTCACAAAATGAATTTACACAAACCAAGTAGGTATCAGGTGAAATAAGCGCAGAATTTATCAATGCAGAACTTGTATCTAGAATTGGGCTGCTCGCTAGTGTTTTGCCAAAGACATGTGCTCTTCATTCGAGTCGAAAGACTCCCCAGCTGCAGCAAAGCCACCAAAACTGAGATTTTAAGGGTTTTCTTTAAGCATACTATGAAAGCTCAAGAAACTTTTTAAACTGTGCTTTGTAAAACTGAACCTTGTCCTCTTGCAAACTGAACTCGAATTTGGCAATCAAGGGGAGAGGTAATTGTCTAGGAGGCTTTTCTTCTAGATAAGTCAACTAATTCCAAGCTAACAATTTCCAAAAAACTTGGCAGAAATGTGCCCCAGGGTCTGCACAGGTTTTATGTCTCTTACCTTCCTAGGTACGGTGTTTAGGAGACGGGATCAAGTTGTCATCCCTGGTTACTTAAGTGAATTTTACCATGTAGGACAATCTCTTCTGTCTCCTCATGGCTAGTCAGGTGAGAGATGGGAGGTGAAGCACAGTTCTTACCTTCTATTCCACCTGCAATCAGAGTAGGTCTCACTTTGATTTGGGGTGACTCAAGCATATTTATTTTCATTTGTTAAGGAAACATCTCATTTTTTTCAGCTGCGTGAGTTTGCAGAGGCTCCTAAATGCTCTAAAGCATTGTCATAAAGGGATGATTTGTCAATGCTGGCAGCAGAGCTTTTGCTCTCTGAAGCTGATCTGGTGCTGGGCCAGATAACACTCCGTCTGTTCTACTGATGAAATACAAGACATCCTAATGGAGAAGCTGGAACTAGTTCAAAAAGGGGGATAAATAAGTGCCATAGATTTTTGAAAAGCTTAAGAAATCACCCAGAAAACGCAGACTATTGAGTGCAATTATTTCTCCTTCCACTTTTATAAAGGAAGTGGCTGTTTTGACGAAACTGTAGAATAGAAACTCAGAAAACACAGGGTTGTGTGAGAAATACACGGGGGCTCCTTTCCAGAAGTGCTGAATGAACTCTGCGCTGAAAGAAGTCGGTTGATGCTTAGCACTAATGGAAACCAGGCCACAACTCAAGCTATTCTTCCTCGAGTTTGTGCATTGTCTGGCTGAAAACAGACTGATGAAAAGAGAAAACAAGAGGGGAAAGGAAGCTGCATGCTCTGAGATGTAGAGCCCGTGTTTTTGCTTTCTTTACACAACAGTTGGCACAGAAGAGATCCTTCTAAAAGCAGGACCTCTAGTTGTTGCTACACTATCTCTAGTAATAATTATAGTCATTCATGTTTTGTTTGTCCTCTGAGTTGTGGATCTGCAGTAGCTGAGTACAGGCTTTCTCTGGTGTGGAAGGAAAATGTCAGCAGCCTTGTCATCTTTCCCTGTGTCAGTCACGCTGCCAGTGCTCATCGCAGCTGGGTTGAAAGCAGTAGGAGTTAGGACAAAGGATTATTGTAAGATTGTGAGGTGAAAGGAGAGGTTGGAACACGCAGCCCCGCACCTGATAAAATAGGGAGTCTCCTGATGATACTAGGACGTCTTGTAGATCATGGTTGTACTTTAAATGCTAGAATTTATGCTTGTCTTCAGGAAGCTGAAACTTTAAACATGAAGTCAGATCAGTGTCTCTGAGGTTGTACAAGCTGTGTAGCAGCACTCAGTGGTGATTGCTCTGAGGACTGCACATCTTAGCTGGATGGAGAGAACAGATGAACCGTGGTAACATCTAACCCTACGCAGAGCAACTTACTCCTTCACCCCAAACTTCATTTTGAAGATATGAGAGTTTGGTAGGTGTTTTTCTGTTGGAACAGAGAACAGATCTGCGTGTACCTACACCAAGCGGAAGCTTGCAGCATTTTCATCAAGCATTTAAGACTAAAAGGCACACTTTTTCCAGGCTCCTGTGAACTTCTCTGCCCATGTCTCCCCACCATGGACGTGGTGCTTTGCTTTACAGAGCAGACAAGGCGCTTCCCAGCCCGTGTGGCTGTACCCACGCCTGCCTGCTTGCGTTTCAAACCCTTGCAGATCCTTTCAGCAGCAGATGGCAGCCAAACCCCGCTGCAAAACGCGCCTCTGAGCTGCAGATGGTTGGGATGAAAGCAAAACTCATTCCCACTGTGCTCAGCCAGAGCGAGGGAACAAGCACAAACATGCTGACACCTGGAGGACTCCATGTAGTAATGTCATGTAGTAAGAGAAGCTGGAGCCCGTTTTCAGTCCAACACACTTAGTGTAGATGTAGGTGAGGTCCCTGAAAGCCAGCTACCTCCAAGAAAGGAGACTTCCATAAACTGCAAGGATGTCTTAATAAAAGTCAATGGCAAATAAATAGGAAGACATTGACACTGTAGGAGCTCTCCACCTGGTTGGTTTTCTTCTCGTTTCCTAGGCAATCTTGGATTTTAAAAGGACAAGATGACATTTCAGTATAAATGTGTATTAATAAAAAGCAGTTGTTTGCAAAGCTGCAGTTCTGCACCAGTTATACTGTGGAGAGAGTCGTTGCCTGAGGTGGATCAGGAGCTTTGCCAGGCGTAACACTTTGCCATCAGTGTCCCCGAGGATTCTGGATGTATCAGAGCACAACAGAGCTTAATTATAAACACTTTGGTTTAATCCTCCACTCTCCGTATGATGTAGTTTAAGTGGTGTGTGGTGGTCTGGATTCCTCCAAGCTCCTTGTGAGAGAGGGAGGGGAAGGGGAAGGTTAGATGAAAAAGACCCCAACTAGAGTAGGGGAGTGCACCTCCAATACTTGCAGTGGAAATGGGAAGATTCAGCTGGTGAAAAGCAAGTTGTTGTGAATCTAAAGTACAGGAGCCTCACGGACTGTGAGCTTTAGTCAAAGGAACTGCTGTTGTCATTTTAACATTACTCTGAACAGTGATGCCAGAGTGTAGGCAGAACAGAAAACAAAGGCTGATTTTCCCATTATCATCCAGACTTAATCAAAAACTATTACTAGATTTCTAATTTTTCTTAAATCTCAGCTCTGTATTAAGAGGCAGGAGGGCTTCCTGAGACAGCGACACTCTGACCCCTTCAGGGCCTGGTCAGGCAGTGGA
>WEIS01085858.1:0-30804 GCA_013389965.1 Todus mexicanus
AAAAAAAATAATAATAATTGTCAAGTCTTTGTGCATTGTTTGAGAGTTTCAAGGGGGTCTGTGCCCCACAAGGTCAGCCCCAGACTCCAGTGTACAACCAAGGAGGCGAAGATCACATTTCTAGTTGGGAAATATTGTTCCAGTTCAGTAGTCAGCAGCCAAGGCTTGCAGGAGCTCGCAGACATTCGGACACGCAGCTCCAGGGCGCGGCATTCGAACGCCGTTCTTCGGAAGGAGCGACCCACGAGCCGGGAAACACCCGCTTCATTCTTGAGACATACCTGGTCTTGTTGGGATCTAGTACGTCTTGATTGTCTTCAGCAAAAGAGAAGCCACAAAAGACGGAGCACGCGAGAACGGTACTCACAGTCATCCTCAAAAGTGATCGCTGATGAGTTCCAAGCACCATCGGCAGGACGAGGCTGCCCGGCCTCTTGATATGTTGGGGTTTAACGACCATCCCTTCTCCCGGCCTTTGGCCCGACGTGCAGTCAGCAGGTAGAGGTGCGTTTTCTGTACTGCTGGATAAGGGGCACCAGGCACTCTGGAAGCCCCGTCTGGAGCAAAAAGGGGTGATCCAGGAGCTCTTGTGCCGTTGCTCTCTCTAGCGGATCCCGGGTCAACATCCTTTCCAAGAAGTCTCTCAGAACTGGGGAGGTCTGTGAGGAAAGAACCAACCGAGTCAATCCCTCAAAGGAACCAGGACAAAGTGGAGCAGAGCAGGGCTCTAAACACTCCAAATTTCACCGGCCGTGGTGGGGTCACCTCACCAAGCAAGGTGTGCAACAGAGACCAGGACTGGCTTTACATCGCCTGAGCAACGCAAGCTGGAACGCGACCTGGAAATTATAGTGCTGCAAAGACAAAGAGGAAAGAGCAGCTGGTGGTGTTTGGGTGGATGCTCTTTGCTCAGCAGCCTGCTCACTAAATAATTCAGCCTCAGCAGCTGCGGATATTTGGATGAGTTGGAGAGGCTGGGCAGCTCAGGATGCTCAGAAGCTGTCTGAGCTCAGAGGTCTGCAGTGAAATGAAAGGGAGACTGCTCTAAGTGGTGACTAAAAGGCAATCACTGCATTTCTTGGGTTGCTGCTACTGCTCCATAAGAAACCACAAAGCTGAGTTCATCTTCAGAGCAGCTGCCCCTACGGAGCTCACCTGCTCTGTCCCAACGTGGGCTTTGCAGCCCTTAAAGCCGCGAAGCCAGAAGCTCTCAAGAGCCAGGATCCTCCTATTTATCTCCCTAGAAGATGAGCTACTCTACCAACATCAATCAGCAAGACACCGACTCTTGGGGCCACCTGAAGCTGTTTTGATTTGCGTGACCAGGTTTATGCCCAGGTGACCTCACAGCATCAGGGCTATTTCCCAAACCAGCCACTAGCTGTCAGCAGCAGCTTTGCATCCACTGAGGCACCGGGGCCTAAGAGGTTCCCCACGAAACGCGTCCCAGCAAGATCACGCTCACTGGAATGCCTGATCTGGCTGTTCCCCCGGGATAACCATCACGTTTACAAGCGTTTGCCGGTATGCTCACCCTGTGGAAGTTTTTCAGCTTGGGAGGAGGACTGTCACGGAGCCTCTTCATTGCCTGGACTGGAGAATCACTAAAATAGGGGGGTTCTCCGTCCACCATCTCTATCACCATGATCCCTAGAGACCAGATATCCACCTGCGGGGGACAACGTCACATCAGTGCACACAGCTCAGAGCAACGAGTCCTTGCTTTGTTGCGTTTACAAAGATTACAGCAGGACAAGCAGCACCGAGAGAGTAAAACCTGAACCCGCTGACGCTCCTGGAGCCCTCACCACAGCGTAACAAAGGCAGCTTCCCACCTAGGACCGAGCCGCGTTGGTGTGGCAACGTGGACAGGTCTGCAAGTAGCTGCTTGTGCTGCACCTGGCTGCTCGCTAAACAAACCCGATCAGTCTGCTGCCTCCTGCCTGGAACTTCAGTGCTCCCACCTGCGCCTTCCCACCTCCCCTCCCCTCCCAGTTATGGCACCGGCTGATTTTCTGATCCACGAGCAAGTCACAGGCTGCTCCTCGCTGACATCGCCCACGCTGCAGCAGGTACAAGCTTCAGGGGTAAGCACAGAGTGAGTTTACACCTCCTTCCTGGAAGTAGGACCTGGTTTTCTACTGCTTTAGGAAATAACCGCTACAATCACAATCCAATCTGTAGTCACTCATATTTCCATTTAAAATAGACTCTAGAGGCTCTTCCTAGAAAAGCCAACAGGTTATTTTTTTTTGTTGGTTTTCTTTTTTCTTGTGAGACTTCAGGATATTATTTTCTGCCTCTTCTGACCCCAGGGAGGTGGCCCCTTACCTCGGTCGTGTACGGGATCCTGGCAATAACTTCTGGAGCCATCCAGTAGGGAGTGCCTACCAGGGACTTTCTTTTCGGCACGTCTTTACTGATCTGAGCACAGAAGCCAAAATCTGAGAGCTTCACCTGCGCAAAGAGGAAAGGAGCCAACCTAAGAAGTAATTTTTATGCAACATAGAGGGAAACACCAAAGGCAAAGGTGACAAACAGAGTAAGAGGACGAGGTACAAGCAAGAGACTGAACAGAAAGGAAACAAGGAGGCAGCCCAAGGCAGCAGCAGCAGCCGGGAAACTCTGCCTGGGGAAACCTACCCGTCCATCCAGCGTCAGGAGAATGGAGTCGCTCTTAATGTCTCGGTGAATGACCCCCTGAGAGTGAAGATAGGTCAGAGCCTGCAGCACCGATTCACACACCGTTGCGATTTGCTCCTCGTTTAGCCTGGAATTAGAGACCGGGGAGCTTACCCGTGTTGCCCTGGGCACTTCTCCTCACAGGTCCTCTCAGAAGGCGCTGGTGCAATTTTAAAGCTGAGCCGCAGACACGTACTTTGGTTCCCCGTGACCACCACTATCTCACTGTTGCTGCTCTCCTACCACTGTCTTTGGACGGGTAGCGATTCCAAGTTTGCACGAGTCCAATACAGAGAAATTGCATTTTAAATCTTGCCTCTAAATCCATTCTGCAAGATGCTGGCTCAGGCAGTTCTGACGGCAGGGCCGCATCTCCATGCCAAGGGGCTGCAGGAACTGTTGAGACAGCTTTTTTTTTCCTTAAGCAAATATAGCAAAGCTATTGTTCACAAGGCTTGTTGTGCAGCTTCATCCAGAAAGCATCTAAACAAGTCATGTGATAGCGATACCAGGGTCCTTCAGACCTCACCAAGAACCTTGTCTTCAGCAGCTCTTGCTGCTTGGAACACCAACAAAGAACCTTCATGATCATGTGTAAGTAAAAAAGGTAGCAATGAAAGTGCTCTCCTGTAAGTGGGGACGGCGACAGCGTCCTCTGCACGTTCCTACCGAGCAAAGCTGGAAGTTGAGTATCCCAAAGAGCAGCTGAAGTGTCCAATTTGAGAGCTGCTGATTCTCAGCCCATCTCTAGCAGTGGCTTCAAACAGCTCTCAGCTGAGGGGGTAGGAACGATACCTCCTCAAACCAAGGTCTGCTAGCAAGACCGAGGAGAAGAGAGGGCTCAGAAAGCACCAGCGCCTTCTGAATACACACGAGCAATTCACACACAGAGATGCAGGAGGCTGCGCCATCAGCTGAGAACTTTACACTTCCGTGGCTTCCTTGGTCTTCCATCCCTTACCCCACCAAGCTGCCCATCTGCCCAGGACCACCACCCGTCGTGGCTGCTCCGCCCCGGGCTGGTGGCACATACAGCTCAGGGGTGCCCGGAGGCTACTTTGGCCGTTATGATTTAACCCGTAAAGGGAGAGGGACAAAGGGTAACTGGGATTTCCCCAGTCGCCCAGAACCCAACCTCTTGGGAAACGGAGCTTCGCATTTCACAGCGCACGAGCTCTAAGAAAAGCCGTCGCACTCCTGAGCTCTGGAGTTGCAGAAGATAAGAAGAGGTGCCCTTTCAGCTTGTCGCGTATGGAATTTGCTTTCAGTCAGGTGGCTGCACCATCTCAACCAGATCACTAGAGGATCACCTCGCTCCTGCAGGTGCAGGTCAGTTCTCACCTTCAGCCCGTGTTTAAGGAGGGGAAGGAGGGTATTTGCCTCCCCGTGGAAAACTGACAAGGCTCGGAGCTGACTCTTGAGAAATGGAGTGGTTGGAACAGATCCTGTTCCCTCTGTGTGGCAAACCAAGCCTGGGTTAAAAGGCTCAAAGGAAGCTTCATAAAATGACCCACATGCAGGCTGAGGGCCCACAGTGGATTTCAGGAGGATGTGAACCACACCGACCCTCCAGGAGCCTCTCCAGAATATTGGTGATTTTTCATCCTGTAGTTCCTTTGGCTCTAACACCAGCCAAGAGCTACAAGAGCTCCTCTGGCTCTGCGGTGCCATAACTCAGCACTCCTCACGATTCAATGTGCTCCTGTCCAGGAGCAGGTACGTGATTACTTGGTTCTCAGAGCCCAAGAGGCACCTCTGAACTCAGAGCTGGAGGGCCTGGCCAGCCAAGTGTGCTCAAGACACTCCTTACCGGTGGGGCTGAGGAGGCTGCAGAGGGAAATGGGCTTTTTCACGCCTCCCAAACACAAGACAGAGAACCCAACAGAGCAAGACAGCTGCCTTAAACCCACCACAGGGTCAGCAAAGGCTCGTCAAAGCTCTTCGGGGAATTAAAGGCGCGCTATGATTGAGAAAGTCCCTTCAATCGGTGTCAGCAACGCTGCCTAATTGTAACCCAGTTAAGATTCTGCATCTCAGACGCAGCAGGAGGGAGCTCCAGGCTCGTGGGTAAGACACGATCGCTGTAACTGCATCACCAGAGCACCCTGTGAGCGAGACTCCAGAGGCCGTTTGAGAACAACTCCTTTGCCCTCCAGAAATGCTTTGGGCATTAGCAGTGACTCAGTTGGTGTGGATAAGAAAACAAATTTAGGAGAGTGTCCAGTACTTGCTATCTTTAGGTGATGAATTTTGGGAAGGAGTCCAGCTCTCAAGGCTCTGCTGCACCTCTCCAGAGGAGCTAGCCACAAATTCAACCTCGCGAAGGTTGTGCCACTGACAACTATTTCTGCAAGCTCTTTAATACTTATTCATGGAGCTTCCTGGCCAGAATTCAGCAGATACAGTAAACAATACCTTTTCTGAGTACTGTGTTTTACAGGGAAGGTCATCAAGTAGATGGATAGTGGGTATCTAAAGGGATCAGTGCTGTAAATGAGGTTCCTCCTACATCAGAAGCATTACCGCGTACCTCAAATGGGCGACGGTTAGGAAGCGTAGTGTTTTCTGGGCACTGCAAACCCAAGATCTCTGAGGGAATCCATTCTTCCCAGAAATCGCCACTCTACTGCTCTTGCCTCTCAGGTGGGAACACAAGCGTTGAGGTTTCGGGTTTTGCTTCCTACCTGATCTGAGACACAATGTCTGTGAGGGCTCCCCCCTGCAGGAATTCCATCAGCACCCACAGCTCCTCTCCCACCAGGTAGCTCTTGTACATCTCCACTACGTTGACGTGTTGATAGTCCCTCATTATCACCACCTGTAAAACACAGCGGACAATTGACCACCACAAAATCGCTAACGCCGCTTACTCTTACCCAGCCACGCAGCACGAACAACCCTACGCTTACGACGCAGAAGCCTCCATCCCTTCAGTAAGCCGTTCTTATTGGTACAAGCATAATTCTATTCAGAGGAAGATGTCTCCTGCTCTTCCCTTCTTTTTGACCACCCCGTCACTGTGGCTTTACGGAGGACAGGAGAACCCCAGCCCCCATCACTCACCTCGTTGAAAAGGAGCTCCCGGCGCTGCTGCTTTCTCAGATCCATCATCTTCACCGCCACTTGCCGCCCCGAGTGCTTCTCTCGAGCAATACAGACGATACCTGTGGACCCTTCCCCGATCTTGACGTAATTCTCCAGCATAGTCCGGGGATCTCCCTGGTCCACAACCATCCGAAGGGCGGCTTTGAACTGCTCATGAGTCACAACCACCGGGTCCTCGCTGGCCAACTGCCCTTTCACGGATGAGTCCTGGGGAAGGTGCAAGTTGCTAGAACTAGTCTGAGTCTGCCGGTTCCTGGGAGACCCCGCGGGTGACGGCCGGCCCGGTGGCACCGCGACGGCCTTCTCCGCCGTCGGTGACTTCTGGGGGGTCCCGGCTTCTGAGATCATCCTGGGGAAATCGGACGTGGGCTGGTCTGATGGCAGGGACTGGGCTTTGGCTGCGGGGCTGCACGGGGACCCCCACTGCTGCGGCCTGAAGAAAGCATTAGGCTTCGGAAGAAAGAAAAAGCGATGGTTAGATCAACGAGAGGGAAGAAGGGTCAGAGATCAGCTGCGTGTTACTCCACTCTGGCCCAGTACATTTTGTAGCAGAGTCGAGAGCTTTAGGTTCTTGTCTCCAGGTCTGCCCAACATACGCTGCGTCACTCGAGGAAGCCACAGGGTGTGGGTCCTCAAGAATCAGCTGTAGATGGGTGCTGAGCTTTAGGGACCTCCAAACAGAGGCTGTTTAAAAGGGACCCTTTAAAGCACATGCTCTAAAAAAACCCCACCAAACCCCCAAACCAACAGAAGGAAAAAAAGCAGAGCTGCTCAAAAGCTTTCCAGCCTTGCCACCAAAACTCAGGGGCAACCTGCGCTGCAGCGAATTTGAAAAATCCTTTATCCCTCTGCCCCTCTGATCTTCCTCTGTATGAAAGGAAAGAAGATTCGTGCCAGAGCTGTAAATCACTTTGATGTCTTGGCCTAATTCCCTCCGGGTAGTTACGCTCTGCCTACTGAAAACTCTGCACTTTCTGCGGGTACCTGCAGAGCGTTCGTGTCCTTCTGACGCCGAACCAGAGCCCTGCTTGGGGAAAAGCGCCACGAACCGGGACAGCTGGGGGTGGCCAGAGCTGCACAGAGCCAGCTGCCCCTCTACCATCTCATGGCCTCAACCCTGACCTGCCACGATGGGTCTGGATTAGCAGCTCTCGTTGCCGGAGCACTCGAGGCTTTTGGAGACCTCCTCTCGAGGACCAAGCCAGCCCAGCCCAGCTGAGTTGAGCCTGTGGGAACGTGGCTTTGGGATAAGCGTTCCCAGGCTGCACGGGGCTCCCCAAAAGGAGGAATCTCAAAGTGCTGATACCCACCCTGGAAATGTTAAGTGATCGAAATTCAATAGCAGGTTGGGTATATAACACACGTTACATACTTGGCTGTACGTAAAATAACAGTGGGGCTGACAAAGCAGCAACTTCAGACGGAGCAAGCCAATCGTTTATATTAGAGGGCAAAATAAAAACTTCAAAGCGACGAGCTTTTCCTCTCTCACAATCCAGACAGATTGTTAATAAAGTTAATCACACGGGCATGGGAACCAAAAAGTGCCAATGGAGAAGTTTTCAGAAGAGCCCTCATTGTCTCTGCCTCAGACAGAGTATCATCTTCTAGAATTTAATTCCACGCACTTTGGTGTTTAATCAAGGATTTTTGCCAGCAGGAAGAGCTGCAGAAGCCTGACAGACATACAGCTCCTTCTCGCACACACGGAGCGGGGCAGGAAGATTTAGCAGCTCCCGGCACGGGGCGCAGGAGCGCGCACAGACACCAACCGCCTGTCAGAAGTTACTTCCTCCTCATTTATCAGCTCCACCCCTGCAGTCCTGTAGAGGCAAGCTCATGGCAACGAAGCGTTTATTTCCCAACTCTTGTTTTGTCTCAGGAGAGAAGGGAAAAAAAAAAAGGAAGAAAAGAAAAGAAAAAAAAAGGGGTTTATATAACCTAGAGCATGCAAAAGGGCGCAGGACGTGAGTGCATGCTCCCGCATGTCTGTGGAACCACACAGCAGGATTGTTTCCTGCTCCTGTAATCTGGCAGCCCCTGTGCACACTCACTTTCAGTCACTGGACGTCTGGGGGTGTCACTGGTTCTCCCACTGGTCCTTTCCCCCCATATTCCATCGAAAGGAGAGAGCATTCGACCTTCCCATGGTGACTCCAGGCACCCACCTCCCCCTACTCAGCCAATTACCTCCCTTTCCCATTTCATCTGCAATTACCCGTTTCTCGCACATCACAATTACACATCATCATCTTCACATGGGAGGGAGACGGAGGTTTAATCATTGGAGCCGTTAGGAACAGCTGAGATAAACAATTGTCAGCGACGGTGCAGATCCTTCGCTAGCGCAGGGCGATGGACTAGATAATGTCAAGGTCTCTCCCGCTCCTCTCACGAGCAGCTGGAGTTCAAACACACCCAAATACATCCCCACATCCACACACCCCTTTTGAGCGGTAACCTCTGCTCCTCCTTGGGGAAGTGCTGAGGCTTGGCAAAGACGCTCTTGCTAGGGCAGAAAGCAGAGGTCGGTTCTGCTGAGCACTCCGGGACAGGCCTCCAGCCAGCACAGACCAGCCCGAAGTGCAGCTTGTGCCGCACAAGATCTGCATTCCTTTAACATCCCACCCCCTCAGACGGGGAATCCGTGGGGAGAAGCTGTCTTGGAAAGCCGTGAGCCTGATCCTTGTGCGAACTCCAGCAAGCCGGGCTGGAGAGAGCCGCACCCTGCAGCACACTTTAGA
The DNA here is from genome assembly GCA_013389965.1 of Todus mexicanus. Classification (NCBI taxonomy): domain Eukaryota; kingdom Metazoa; phylum Chordata; class Aves; order Coraciiformes; family Todidae; genus Todus; species Todus mexicanus. The sequence goes on from WEIS01085858.1 coordinate 8,532, forward strand.
ACCATCTGCTTTGTTGGGCCGGTGGTTCCTGCCATCCCCCTCCAAGCTCAGGGGCTCCACGTCTGCTTGGAATTAGCCTGGCCCAGCACCAGCCCTGCGCAGCCTCTGAACCTGCCACTCAGCAGCGCTGGGTTGGCCTGGGGGGAGTTAGGAGCAGCGGCCCGAAGGGTGACATCTCCTACCCAATACCAATAACCAGAGCTTTTCTCCCCATTTACCAAGAAGTGAGTGATTCATCCCGGACAGCTTTCCTGGGGGAGACAGGGATGAGCTGTCCCGTCCTCACCAACAACCGACCACCCTGTTCCCCGTTAGACGGGGCTGTGGGCGCTGACGGAACCGTTTGGGTTGTAGGCAGGCTGACAGCTACAGCTCCAACCACCGAGCTCTCCCGGGGTAGTTCTGCTTCGCACAGGCAGAAGAATACATTACTAATGTAAATTACAGCAATCTCCCAAATGGTAGCAGCACATTCGTGCTCGTCTAACGGCATTAAAGTTACGCCTGTACTGCTGCAGAAGGGCAAAAAATGAGTAAGCCCCCGACCCCCTCCCCAGCCTACACTCCGGCAAGCCCAGCCCCACCAACCAGCCCTTCTCCTGGAGCCCTGGCTGCCCTTGTGAGCTGCACCGAGCAGTGCATTCGGTGAAGCTCAGCCAGACTATGCATTCCCCCTGGCCAGGACTATTCCGATCCCAGCATTAATCATAATAACAGATGGTTCCATAACGTTGGCAATTACAATTGTTCAGCTGCATTAAGCAACCGCTGGAACGGCAGAGCCCTCGTTGCACTCGCCCGGACAGACGGAATAACAACGGTACCTTTATCTGCAGGGAAGGGCCGGACTTGTTTGAGCCGCTGGATGAGGGGAACACGCTGCGCAACAGCCTCCTCTTCAAGCTGTTCTCCCTTGATTTGGAGCTCGGGCTGCCCTCCCCCGAGGGCCTGGAGTTGGGCTGTCGGACGAGACACGGCTGAGGCCAACACTCTTCCGAGCTCTTTCTCCCCATCTTCTCGCTCTCCCCCGGCAGCGTTGGCATGTGCTGCAAGCCAGAGGCACGCTGGAGGCAGCTGCCGTCAGCACCCTGAAACTCCGAGGGCCCGAGGGACTGGGCTTTCATAACCATCCCGTTGGGATGAGACTGTCCGTCCAGCCGGGGTTTGTAATCTGGCCACATAGTCTGCCGCCGGGTCACCTTGCTCCCACCGTTGCAATTGAGGTAGTTTCCGTACTTGTCTGCCCAGTCCGCTTCGGGACTCTGCAGATACATGTCTGGGGGCCTGTCCTCGCCCAGGAGCCCAAGGGACTGCGCTCTCCTCCTGCTGGTGGGGCTCCGGCCCCTCAGCGTGTTCGAGCTGATGGCAGAAAGCTTCTGGATGTCGTTGAGTATCCCGGAGATATAACCTTCCACTTCCACGGTGCTTCCCCTCACCACGGTCTGGCAAACACAGGGAAGGGGAAAAAACAGAGTTGTAAAAACTGTTAGCAGTTTGTCGTGATAAAGGGTAGATTTTGAGAAGACTCAAGGAAATTAGGTGGGGGGAGGGAAAGAGGAATTTTTCTTTCTATCCCTTTTTACATTGTCCTTTACCGAAGGTGAAAAAAAAGAGGCATCCTTGGGTTCCCTCCTTCTGCCAGAAGCAGCAGAGCTTTCAGCCAGAGTGGGGAACGCGGCTGCTGCAGTCACATTCTAGAGGACAACATTAGAGCAAACCCAAGGTGTTTTCAGCACTCCTGACTCTCGTGGTGGAATTGTGCCTCACTACATCACTACCTTGGGCTCAACAAGCTCCTGGGAATATTCATTCTCAGCAGAAGTTACTGCATGCCATAAGCTCCATCGGCAAACGTCACCTTGCTGGTCCAACGCGAGGTTCATCTCTTCCCTGTAGCACCCTCAACAGCGCCGTCGCCAGCCTCCCTTACTCTGGTTTCTGCTAATGCGTCTTAATCCTGACCAGTGCAGACCACACTGTTCCAGCACCGCATCCCTCCTCTGCTCTGCCAAGCTGGTGTAATTAAATTGATGAACAAAGGGTCACAGCAGCTCCCAACTGCCTCGTAAGCAAGCGGTGAAGAACAAGGCTCCCATCCAAGCACGCAACAGCACTAGACAAGTAGGACACTTGAAGCCATCGCTATATTATTATGGAGCGCTCTACCTTGTTTACTCGGGAGCTGAAAAGCTTACAGAGCCTTTTTCACTGGGATACGAAACGTTTCATTTCTTCACAGAAATTCGCAGCATAGGATCACTCCTACACTTTCATGAGTCTCTGCCCGAGGAAAGTCCCTTCCCCGGAGTGATGGCAGCCTCCTGTTTGCTAACTGAACTCCAGGGATCTTCTAAAGACGCTGAATTAATTACTCCGAGCCTAATAGTTAGCTGGTGCAAAGCAGCAGCTCCAGGAATTCCAACAGAACGCCGCCACCACCGTGCACCAAATGAGCACTCGGTCTGCTCAGCGCCTGAGAAGGGAAGGCAGGATAGAAGATTTTTGTCCAACGAGATGAAGAAAGGGCAATCCGACTCACACGGTTGCAAGCTCAACGTCACCTGCAGCAGGAAATTCTGCTCCTCGGTCCCGTTGCAGCAACACCCCCCTCACCACACGTGTGCACCTTCCTGCACGGCCCCGGCTGCTGCCAGGCAGACAACCAGCCAAGGACACTAACTCCTCAAACTGTTTCCAACGCTTTTGCACCAAACTCGATAAGGAAAGAAAATTCCAAAAGGGAATGGTCAGAAGCCTGGTCTCTGAAATCTGCCAGTGGGGTGGGAAGAGCCTCGGTCACAGAATCACGGAATGGTAAGAGTTGGATGGGAACCTCGAAAGATCATTTAGTCCAACCCCCCCCTGCCAGAGCAGGATCACCTAGATGAGGTCACACAGGAACATGTCCAGGCGGGTTCGTTCTTGCACAGCTGTTAGAAACACCAGACACACCAGTTGACCCCAGCAAGGCGCTCACTGAGGAGCACCCGTTCACAGCTGAGCCTGAGCAGGGACACATGTCACACGCACACCCGCAGGTCCCAGGCTCTCAGCTGGATGCCTCCACACTCTTGCTCACAGGCAGATGGCAGAGAGAGGCCCTCCTCCAACGCTTCAGGATGGTTCCATGTTTCTATGAACCGGGAAAAAAGAATAACTCCAAATAAAGGGGGAGAAATCTCAAGAAGCCGGCTGGTCTCAAGTACATGGGCGGAAGTCATTGCAGATAGACCCGTATCTAACATGTTCTCAAAAGAAGAAGCTTCCCAGAACAGCTGCTGTGGGCTCTAGGAAATCCATCCCAGTGCTCACTTCACCTCATAGTTTAAAACTTCTTAAAATTAGACTGAAGTCACTGCCTGCTGTTACACTTCCAGTCCACGGAGTTCCGTCCTATCCCCAGTGGGCAGAGCAGACGGGAGTAGCCGGACTTGTGTTCAAAGACTGCGTCAGATTAATGAAGAGACACCCCAATTTGAGCCAGACCCGTATGGAGTGCTCGTACAGAGATCACGCCTTACTGATTGAAATTTAGAAATTATAACTTTGAAAAGAAAAGTGACTCTTTACAAGCTATATGGCCAAGAAAAAAGAAAAAAAAAGAAAACCTGATGGTTGAACCCAGGAGTCTGTGTAGAAGGGTTGGCCTAATAGGGCCAATTAGCACTTTAAAAATAAAGTAAAATTTTTTTTAAAATCTTACTATTGATTGGTATCATTGAGCAGGAATTTATTCAAATGGAGTTTACCAGGAATAATCAATCATGAGATGAAGTCTAGGAGAATATTTGCACTTACACGTATTGGGGAAAAAAGCAAACAGTATCTGTTGAAGATTCTTCTCTAGATTTTAAACCGTTGGGTATTTTCTCTTTGATCTCTCAAAGACTTTCGCCTCCTTTCAGCTTTCAGCATCTACACGTTTGATAAGTCACACGTGAAAGTATCGACCAGTGTCAGACTCGGGACAAACTCCAGGCAATCTCCTCACGCAGGTTTTTATTTTGCCAGTGATGCCTCACAGGGCTCTTTTGAGGGCACTTCTCCTAATAGCTGAGGAAACCTGCCTGCTTTGCTCAGGGAATGCCACGCGAACAGGGTCAAGGGCGGAACTGAAGTCAAGGTCCACAAGAGAGCTGTCATCCCCCCGCCCCCGACCCAAAACCCGGCACCCTGTGACTGACAGAAGTTGGGTCTCTTGACATGATTTGCTGCCGATAAATCCCCGCCGGCAGCTCTTCCCCTGCCATCTCCTAGGAAATGGTTGCAAACAGATTACTTGCTTATTTGTTCCAGTCTCTTTCTGGGAACCAAAATTATTCTGACTGATCTGCAATTCCTTGAATTTCATTAGACCCAGATGACTTGAAAATATGTAACTTATCTAAGCAGGCTCATTTCTGTTCACGTTCCGTTCCTATTCCAGCCTGCGCCCTCCTCCCTCTGTGCTCGCTGTGCGAGCCCACTGCTCGCAGCTGACCTTTTCAATGAAGACTGAAGAAAAATCATTAAACATTTAAGAATTCTCGGTGTCATCTGTAATTAACTTTCTCCCCAAATGAGCAGTGAACAAATTCTTTCCTTCATCCTCCTTCTCCTCCTCCGTGTACTTACGATGTCTCCTTAGTGCCCTTTATGTTCTTTGAGAATAACATCTCTTTTTATGCCTTGGCCTTCCAGTTTTGTTCCTACATAAATTTCTTTTCTATTTGCCCTTTATAACTTGACCTAGTTTCCATCCTTCTGAGCAATCCTCCTGCAGTTTAAGCTCATTAGAGAGCTCCTGATCTAACCAAGTTGGTCTCTTATTACACATTTCATCTCTCCTCTGGATTGTGGTGCTTTCTCCTACTACATTTTGAACCTCAAAGCGCATTCAGGACACCATCAAGCAGAAGGCGATGCCTCCTCCCTTTTCCCTTTTCCCTGCTCTTCCTGAGCAAGTTTTTCCTTTCTAAATCAGCCTTCTGCTCACAGGTCCCGAGGTGCCATTTAAAGCACAGGTTTGGGTTTGCATTAATCTTTGCGTTATACCAAAGGACAGTCCAATCTAGTCCCGATGCTTTAAGCATCTTTACACTAAAAGCTAAATATACTCATCGGCAGGACAACTACTTCCTTTGATGTCCCTCCTGAAATCCAAGTAGTAGCGTCTCCATTTTACAACCGACCTTTCGGTTTTTAGGCCCCTGTAGGGTTCTTTTACCTGGGAACAAAAACTCCCCACAAGCTAGCAGGACTTGAAACGCAATAACTCTGTCACCATCTTTCACTGCCTTTTCCAGGAGGTCAGCCTGACTCCACCTCTCTTCACGCAGCAGGTCCTGCAGTCACGCGTGACCACATCACCTGCAGATGCCGCTTTCAACAGCCACCTGAATTCACCCACCTACGAGGAGCAGTGGCTTGTTTCTCCTCACTGAGGGACTTGCTTTAAGAATCTTCTCCTATTTACTGTGTCCCCCCCTCTCTGTTAAAATATAAACCCTTTGAGCCTCAACCCCTGCTCCCTCTCTCCTCGTTCACATCGCCATCCATGAGCAGCAAGCTGGTGCCACCCCGCTCCCTCCCACTCAGGCTTCCCTGTCAACTTAATTACCAGCCAAATTTGCTCACCCACGGGGATGACAAACTTGCTAAAACAGGTCGTTCCATGAATTCTCCTCTTCGCTTCCCTGTACAAGAGCTGAACGCATCCTCGGCCCCGTCAGCCAGCACGGGAGCTTTCACAGGTCCTCAGCGTAGCGACAGGCGGCCAGCTGGTTGTTTGAGCGGTGACACTACCATAGTTGAGGACACTACTGGCCTTATTTCTGATGAAGCTACTCTTGTCATCACAATCAATGACACTGCCATTCCCAAAAAAGACAGTGTTATAAAACCCCAGCCACTGCGATCCACTGAGTTCCTCAACAATCCCACTCGTAGCCCCATCTTAGTATGTACAGGGCCATGGAAGCTCTGCCTCGGCTTGACCCTCCCCCGAGAGCAGGAAAGCCCAGGGGACAGGATCTTCCTCTCTTACCTTCATAGGCTGGAGCTGCATCCTCGTGATCCTCGAAGGGTCTACCACCGGCTTGGGACGCCTCAGCGTGTCCAGGATGTTCTGCCATTGAGGTGGCAGGCCGACGAATTTGCCTTCCTTTGGGTCAAACGAAGTGTGGACGCGGTGCTCGAAGTTCTGCGGAGCCGAGATCTCCGGGCGTTTCTTCTTCTTCTTGCGGAACATGGTGCCTGAATCAGAGAAGGCAACGCCGTCAGTGCTCCTGCAGGCCGAGGTCCGGCATGCCCAGTCAGTAATACCAACCGCATTAGGTAATGGCGTTGTATTAAGAACCTTCTCCAGAGACAAGCACTTTAACAACACAGTTGATCGTCTGCTTTTACAGACGAGGAAATAGAGGCAACACAAAAGCAATGACTCGCGCAGGACCGCCTGGCAGGGCAGTGGCTGAGCTGGGATTTGTAGTGACCTCTGCAGAGCTCTGCCCACTACAAACCAGTGCTCCCAGTTCAGCAAAGAAATGGACACATCGTATGGCTATGGTTTGGATACGTCTTACGGCTATGGCTGAACTCCTACCACTTGGCTTCCTTTACTTCTACAAATTCACGCTGAGCAATATAAACATTTTAACCAGATATGAGAGATACGTGGTTCTGCTTCACAGGTTTGTACCCAGGTTACGTGGCTTTGTGAGTCCAGCCACTTCGTGTTGATTCCAACCCAAGCCTGGAATGAAGGGTATCTATAAACAGGGCTCAGGTTGTCTTCTCACTGGTTACTCCAAGCAAGCAACATACACTTGATGCCCGTGTAAAGACAGCAGGACTGTTGCCAAAGAAGAGCCACCCAAGGCTGATTTTGCATCTCAGTTTTTCTCGCTTAGACAGAGGGCTTGGGAGTGAGAGAGGAGGTGGGAGGTGGAAACCAGACTCTGTCAGCAGGTAACTGAAGAGGCTAAAATTAAAAACTAAGATTCCTTTCCCTTGGGGGCTGAGAGGCACAGTTTGTGTGAAGAGCCATCACAGCTGCAACCAGCCCAAACCAGGTAACACTTAAATACACCCATACACGGGAGACATTCAGAAGCTGAATTTAGACGTTATAGCCAAAAAAACCAAGACGTAGATAGACAGAAAGCCGAAAGTTCTCCCTGAAATTTGGAAGATAATGAAAGAAAAGGAAGAACCTGAGCTCCACACGCAGTCACAGAGGTGGGAAAGCTCGGGTAAGCGGAGGACTGGGATGCCAGTGCACAGGGTGAAATGTGCAATGAGAGTCACAGGGGTGAGATAAAGCAGAAACGCAGCTCCAAAACGTTACAGGTAGCCCAGTGCTAAAGCTCTCTAGATTGGGAAAAAAAGCTGTACAGGCTTCTTACTCTTCACCTCTTCCCCTGCACAGAACCTCGGCTCTCAGCTCTTTGTGCTGAATAAACATTCACAAGGGTCAGAGACACAGGACATGTACGGAGATAACGTGTTGTGGCACAGACGTGAACACGCTTCTAGAGGACATTGGTGTCCGAAGTCAGCACAGCTCGTGCTCTTTTCCCCCCCAGTGGGAAACATTTTCCAGGTTGTTCCACTTAAAACTTGTTTAGGGAGCAAAGTGCAGCCACCGGGTGAGCAGCGACTTTGCTGCCTATTGCTAGATTGGGATCCTGAGAACGTGTCCACACTGGTTTGAAGTCTGGTTACCACGATCCTGCAGTCACTGGGGGTGGGAAGCGTTTGGAAGTCACAGCAGGACCTTTACACCGTCTAAACCCCCACACTCCCGCAATCCATCCTTGGGGAAATACAGACTTCACACACTGACACGTCCACTGCGATACCGTGTCCAGAAGCCTACTAAAGGTACCTTGCAGGTGAAAAAAGAAAAGGAAAGGTTAGGCAACTAAAAAAACCCTAAGCAACAAAACACTTATAGGAGAGGCTGGAAGCAACAGCTCTGCCTAGAAGAGGTTTCACAGCCAGAATAATCTTTGGTTCCAATGAAAACCCAAACGCATCTTAATGGAGAGCTTGTGGGCAGGGTGCCTCTGCTCCAGGTCCTTATTGCAACTGCTCCATCACAGAGATCCATCTCTAAGGCCCCCTTGGTGCTGCATATTAACTAATAAGACTAAAGTCACCGGGCAATTCTTCAAAGAAAAAAAAAGAAAAGGTGCAGACAATCCCAGAAAGGAAAGATGCTCTGCTGGCTCATGGTGTTAGTGCTGCTCGAACCAACAGCTGGTGCTGCTGAGGTGCTTTCGCAGCCTCCGAGGGAAGCAGGAAGGGTATCATCTGTAGCATTGCATCAAGTGCTTCAGCTCTGGATCCTGGCTGCGGGTCAGTCACGACAACAACAGGATCGACCAGAGCAAGGGGCATTTCCAGGCAGAGCGATGTCGCTACTTCAATCTTTCCTTCTCCTGCTCCTACCTCACAGCTTCATTCCTCATCTCATCTTCGTAACCAGAAGATACTCAGGGCATGGCACATGGTATGTCTCGAGTTTGCTCTGTACCTGTTTCAGGTAGCGAGGGGTCCCGGAAAGCGTGGTGTTACAAATGCCACAACCATCAGCACTTGTAGCACCAACTGTTCTCAGAACGTTTCAACCGCTTTCCCATAAGGAGACCGATTCCAGCTAAACTACTTCAAAATGCAAATTTTGAAATCCCGGGCGATATTTTGGCCCCGAACAGAACCGCGGCTCGATGCCGGAGCATCAGTTTGCATGAGCACAAACACTGCGCTTGTGTATGCCATGAAATCACTACCCCTGGCAAGCAACACCCGGGCTGCACCTAGACCCTACACACAGAAACACGCTCCCTAAACCCACCGAGCAGCCTCGCCGAAGTTCATGGTCAGGTTTAAGGTGAGGAGCTGACACAGCATCGACCTTATTGGCTTGCAATAGACAGCTTAAAACCAACGAAATGTAATCGACTCCAATAATACACCCCCCCACCCCCGGGGTCTCCTGTGACATTTGCTTTATGTGGTCAGCGTCAATCTTTGATCACAAAGACCTTGCCATATCAGACAGGTGGTTCGCAGGTGCTCAGCATTAAGATCAGATGAAATTCAGACACTAAAGAGAGTGATTTGGAAGCCAATGGATCCTAATAATCTGTGCCGGCTTTGCATTGCAGTGAGGAGGGGCTGTATTTAAGCAGTCTCCTTTCACTTTGTGGTTTTTCATGCAAGAGCTGTTTACTCGTATTTCCAATACCCAGCTAGAGAATGTTTAAATCAAACACATAAATCAGGCCTCTTCTAATTCAGCAAGAAATTCATAAGAGCATTTTATGCACATAACACTTTGTAAATCAAGACAGACCTGTATTTAAACACAGACAGCATCCCTTTAATAGAACACCACAAACACCGTGACACTGATTTTATAATCACCTCCTAGACTTTAATCTTTCATTCACCGCTGACAACTGTACCGTAAGAAATGTCACAAACATAAATAATAAAAGTCACTACCACGAGACAAAAGCGGTCGGAGACTGGAATTCTCTCAGCGATCCATTCCTGCTGCCTGGGAAACCACGTTAGCTTTTCCAACTCCAGATATAGCTGTTCCTAGATGCTACAGTTCCAAAAGCTGTCACATCTGCCAGCGAGCACGAGAAAAAATCCCACAGCCAGCAGATCCAGAGCAGGGGGAGGGATCGACCGGGAAGGAGGGGCAAGAAGAGAGAAGGGTCAGGCTCAGATGAGAGAGGAAGGGGTGGGAAGATGAAGGATGGAAGCGAGAAAGAAGAACGAGAGTTGGGAAGGGGAAGAGGAGAGGCTGGGAGATGGGCAACGCCAGGAGCAGGGCACAGAGAGGAATCAGCCCTGCTGAGAAGGAAGTAGATAAACGTTGTCAGGGATTGCTCGTGACAGCGCACGAGTTGGAGCACTTGCCCAGAGCAGCAGCACCCGCCGGCATCTCACCTGAGCGGCCTCCACCCCGCGCACAGCCCGTACCCCCTCAGCCTGTGTGCCCTCGCTTGTGCTCGCACGCTCGTGCACACACGCGCACGCTCGAGGAGAGCGAGCCGGCAGAGAGCTGCTTCAGCCGCGCTTGTGAGTTCCCAGTTAAAAATAAGCTTTCCCTCCCCCTCCTCGCTGCAGCAACCGAACTCGCTCAGCTCATCGTTGCTATCGCAGAGCTGGCCGCAGCTCGCTACGTTCCTCCTGCCCAGATGAGAGCTCCTGCCTGGTCCCTGGGCTGAAGGCAGCAATTCCCATCAGTTCCAAGTCCTCTCTCGGCTGATGCTCCGAACTACCCCGGCCCAGCTACACGAGGAGGCGAGGGCGGAGGAGAACTCTTCCTACAGGACCTGAGGAACTGCAGCGTGCAGATGGAGTTTGGAGCAGGAGGGTGAGGATGATGATGATGATCCCAGAGAGAACCCACCAGTGGAAAGAACAATCCTGTCGCCATGCTCTGCTCCACAGGTCGCTGCCACGCAACGCGTTGCAGATGCAGCGCCAGTTAAATGGGCCTCATCAATGCGCATTGTGTGTCTGTATGCCCGTGTCCGTGTGTACGTACGTGTGAAGATGACACGTGGTATTTCACTGTGTTCCACACCTCCCCAAATCCCGACGTTTACCCTCACGAGGTCTCCGACACGATAGTTATTTATCAGAAGCCATAAACGTCCACAGCAGCTCACAGACAAAGAAAAATGACAGGTCCCTTCCCCGAGGAGCTCACAAACCTAAATGTGACGTCGCAGCAAGAGACGACGGCAAAGGGAGAGCGAAGGGGGGAAAGGAAAACAGAACGGCCTGAAATCTGCAATGGGATCTAAGAGCAGAGAGCTTCGGCGTGACGACACCTTCCACAGTCGCCTGCAGTTCTGGTCTTAGACGTACTGGTTTAGGTTCATTTCTTCTCCTAAAGGAAGAGTGGCTATTTACTTTGTCTGCTCTCACTTCCCCCATTCCAAGCCCTTTCCTTCCCCTCCTCTCCCTTGCTCTCCAGCCTGCGGTACCAAAGCTGTGTCAGAGATAACGAGCAGCGCAGCAACGCGATGTAATGCTCTAAATCCTGCCCGAACACTCACATGAGTGCACAGATTAATACTACATTAGAAACAAGCTTAGGGAGAGACATATTTGTTACATCGGTGGGTTTATTTTTGACAAACGAGGAAAAGAACCACAACTGCGCGACGGTTTTTGCCGAGCCTCCACTGAACGGGGTCTAAAGGCTCCGGTGATGCCTCTTTCTCTCCTGCTCCATTTCCTTGCTCATAAATTAGGACTAGAACCCGAACCCCAGCGAGCGCCTGTTCGCTGAGCTCTCTCTGGACGCTGCTCAGTGACATTTTCAGGTGTGTTTTAGCTACACTAGACCAGATTCATTCTGGGACATAGAAAAACACTCGCAAAGAGAAGACCTCTTGGACTTTCTGCAACCAGTGCAGGCATGTCCCAGATGCTAATGGGCCTTTCCCCTGACAAATCATAAAGTTTTCCATTATTTACAGTCCCCTAGAAATCCCAGTTGAAGTCACTGTCCCATTGTGCCAGTCTCTGAAGTCAGGTCCCACCCTCAGAGGTTTCATCTAAACAGAAGAAAGGTAAGGAAAAGGAATTACTGCCCTCATTTGCAGGCCAGACAGAAAAAAACCCAATAAATTACTAGCTGGGTTTCTTCCCAGCTATGTCTAGATTGGGAAACCTAAAAGAGCTCCCAGGTATGTCTCCTGGACGCTTTTTAACTTCATATCGAGGCCAGATCCAGGCCCAACACACCCTGGCTTCCACGGGGAGCAAACATGGGTGCACGGCACCGGTAGGAGCCAAGACGTTCTCCGACCACGCGTTTGATCTTGGCACCAGCACGTAGGTCTAGACACCGTGACAGAAACCAGCCGCACAGACAGAACTCACACCCAAACCCCAACTGCAACCCCGCGCCTTGAGCAGGAGACGAGCCCTTCCCTATCTGTGCTTGGTGGGTGAGAGGGTTACAGGAGCAAATGGCTCTGCAGCTCCGAGAGGAGGCTGTGCCCCACGGCATCCCCGGCACCCAAAGCCAGAGAGATGTGTGCTGCGGGTCAGAAGCCGCCGAAACAACTCTTCCCTACCTTTTAGATACTTTTTAGATGTGTGACCATGTCCTGCTCTGAAGAATCAAACCCACACAGCATCGCTTTGACAACACCCTCATGCTCACACTCTTCCCTGTCCCATATCCAAAGAGTAACCGCCTTGCTTCAAAGAGCTTTACTGGCATTATTTTGCCACGAAGGATGATGCATCAGCGGCTCCGTTCGGCCGCTAATCCAGAACACCAAAGAGCTCCAAGACAGGGCTTGAAGGACTCGGGGCTTGTGTGACAGATCCATTCAACACGAGCGTGAAAGCATCACCGAGATTAGAACAAGGACATTTAAGGTTCTGTCTCCGAAAATTTGCGTGAGCAGCGACATCTCGCATACCAGACAGGGGGTTACGCTGGGACAAGTGCAAGGGGCCACATCTGGCGCGCGGGCTCACGTGACGCGCGAGGGAGCCAAGGCTCTCGGATGCATCTGGGGAACAGGCGACCGCAACACAGCCCTTCGGAACACGGGGTGCCACGTCCTGCGGCTCCGTCTGCGCGCGGGAGCCTCCCCGTGCTCCTCCGCGCCACGTCACCCGGCCCACATCCAGCTGCCTCTGGCGCGCCGGGTTCCGAGGGGGAACTGCAGCTCTGCGCCGCAAATGTGCACGGTACAGGATTCACCGTAGGGAAGCACCAGGCGGGAGCCACGCAGGAGTCGCGTGCTCAGCAGGCACGGCCGACTGCTCACAAGCAGATCTGTCCCAGAGGAGGCAGCAGCGATCGCACAAGTCCTGGATCGCAACCCTCACGCCAGCAGCAGGGCAAAGGGCCAGCAGAGACACCACCCTAGAGCAGCCCAGTGTGGAGATGCAAGAGTTAAAGTTCCTCCCCAAACAACAGCAAACAACCTCAGTCCCTATTTACGATCATCGCTTTCTCCCGCGGCACGGTACGTATACATCTAATTGCCGTCAACAGCCTGCCAGGCAGTTTGTGTGTGTTATTCCCACGGGATCACTGATGGGAAAGCTGCAGCCCGGGCAGCGCGCTCCAAAACACGGAGGAGACAGCTTCGCGTCAACCCTGCCACCCGGTCGGCGCGCGCTGCCCTCCTCACCGCTGCCAGAACCGACACGGAAACTTAAATCCGAACAGACAAGTCCTCTCCTCGGGAGTATCAGTCATTCTGCTGGTTTGGAGAGGAGAAACGCCCGCCGGGAGGATGAGCGTCAAATGTTAAAGCCTGAGGTGCGCTCGCGACGCCGGTAAAGGTAAATAACTGTCGCTGTCTACAGCTACGCTCTGTTCATCAATTAATTACAGAATCACCTAATTACTAATGATACAAGTCCAAAGGGCTCAGCCCTAGGGTCAATGGAATTTCCTGAGATCTTCTGAGGGAAATGGGCTATCATCGCCCTATGCCCACATCCCTCTCTGAAGCCGGACCAATGGAAGGTCAGTCTCAAACCAGCAACATCATCACTAGCGACCAAATCTCAGCGCATTACCCCTCCAGCCACGGTAACCCTGCGACTTTAGAAACCATTCTGAGAAATTCCTTGAAAACAAGACCCATATCAGCCGCGTCCGCGCTCTGTGCTCCGCTGCGCGGGGTCTATACGATTGTAACTCTGAAGCCAGTGAGACCGGTGGAGGAGCTGGGTTAGTACAACGGACAAGAAGAGCGGTGCCCTGGTCCAGAACCTCCCTTGGCAGGACAGGAAAAGTTCGCTGTAGGTTCTCGAGCTGTGGGTGCTGTGCAGCGCAGCTTCAGCTGCTCTGGCTACCTGCAGAGCCGCGCGTGTCCAGAACCGACGTGCGCTCTGGACGCAATGAAACGCCAGCTCAGCACCTCTGTTGGGACCCCCCAGGGAAATGTGCTGTGCAATGCAGAACACGGAACCTGCTGAGTTTTCCCTTGGAGTGGCTAAAGGCCAGTCCAAGCTGCTCTGAGCAATTTGCACAAAATATTCAGCTCTTTTCTCTGCTTCTGAGTTTCCCTCAGCGCATTCCCTCAATTGACGCGGGACAGCCGAACTTTTATGGGAAGGAAAAACATTTTGTGACCCAGCAAGACTTGTGCTTCGCACTTCTGCAAGGTGTTCTTTGCAGCTACACACGCACTCACACCCAGCCAGCCAGGAACAACCCCTGCAGGGGGAACAGACCCTGTCTGGAAGCACAGTTACTAACTCAGCTCTTTGCAGCTGGATACACCAGCCGTTGCTCAGCCTGAGTGCGCAGGGTGCACACGCCAAGGCAGCGCAGAGTATTAAAATCAATATCCAGCTTCAGCACACTGTCAGGAATGGGAGTTTTCAGAGGGGGAGGGCTTGAGAGAGCCGAGCAGCAGCGCTCCTTGCCCGGCAGCTGCGGAGGGGCTGACGCAGGTTTTATCCAAGTGCAGAACTCAGAAAAGCAAAGGAAGACTCAGCAAATACCTCTTACTCCTCGTACACCCCCCGGCCTCACCTGAGAACGCGCACTCACCGGCCGCAAACTTCTCTTCTGGTTTTTTTTTTTTCAGTACTCTGTCCCCAAACACATTAAAGCATTAAAGGTCCTGGCAAAGAAGAAAGCAAAGGCGTTAGCAAACCTTCCTGGCCGGGAGTGTTTTCTGCAGCTGTAAATACCTGACTGCGCACGTTGGGTACCACCTCGCCAACATAACGAGGTACAAATGCCCAATAGAATTGGAGACTGGAACTTGAAATAGGAGGAGATTAGGCAGCGTTCAGGCAGCCCAAACACACGCGCGAGTACTACAGGGGGTGTGGGAAGGATCCTGGCGAGCGCAGCCGCCGGGCCAGGGCTGCAGCCGGGAGGGGTTCAACTGGTGAGTCAATCGGAGCTCTCTGTACGGCACGGTGAGGGTCCTCGCAGAGCCAGGAACCTCGGGAGGAGATATTGCTCTGTCTCGCGTAAAGGCAGCGAGCGTGCAGGTTCCTGACATGCTGTCTGCTTTCTCAAGCATCACACGGAGTAATTTTTAACCCCTTCTTCACCTCAGCGTTTCAATAGCACCACCCTGCAAGATTCAGCAATGCCTTCTCATCCCCACGCTCCCCATCGCCTCGAGCGTTGATGGGCTAACTCGCTAGACCCCAGGCACCCCAGCCCCACATGCTGGCCCACCTAAAAGACACCGGAAAGCAAAAAACGCAAAATCTTACTGGCAGTCCTGCTGCAACAACGTTGGTAGAGGACAATTCCAAGTGAGAGGAGAAAGAAGGGTCTGGAGGGGAACTCTCCCACCGTCACGCAGCAAAGCCGATTGGAGGACGGTGTTGCTGGGCTATAGGAGCAAAGACGAAGTAAACTCCTTCCCAAAGGAACCCAGCTCCTGGTTCTTCTTCCCTTCCAGAACCATCCCTTGAGGAAATAAATAAATAAATAAATAAATAAATAATGACCCCCCCAAACCATTCGTCTCTGACTTCACCCCAGGCTGGCACTGCCAACGCATGTGTGACGGTTACGCTGACGCTGGGCGGTGGCAAGCGAGGCTCAGCTCCGCAGGGAAGGGGTTAAGCCGTAGCAGCACAGCCACCGGGGAGAGAAGATGTTAGTTCGACCTGACAAACCTAGTCCTCTGTAAACAGAGGAAACAAATCACACGAAGCAGCAGCAGCAGCAGCAGCCATTAGGATGGTGTCAGTGCTCTAAAGCCAGCGAGCCAGCCAGCCAGCGTCAATCCCCAAAGCCGCGGGAGGGAGCTTACCCCGGACTCCTCATCGCTCCGTCGCCAGCGGCGAGGTGGGAACGCTCTGCCACCGGAATCCGCTGACACGCCGATAAACTTGAGAGAGAAAGACAGCAGGAGAAAGCGGGAGAAGAAAAAGGGGTGGAGGCAAGTCTGACATGTTTGTGCAGTGCCTGGTTCACCTAAGCTGCCGAGTTTGATTTCAGGGTGTGGTAGGAGATGGGACACAGAAGCGCTCTGAGCGGAGGAGCCTCGGGTTCCTGTTCCAAGCAGAGCGGCAGACGCTGGCAGCAGAGCCTCGCGGGACCGCCTTGCCTGCTCCTCACCGTCTTCTGCTTCTTTAGTCCCTAGAGGAGATGAGAGAGCGAGAGAGAGCTCAGAGTCACACCTGAGCACCGAGGTTTGCTGGGGCTTGGGCAAGAACCCCGGGGAGGTATCTCCCATTCCTGTCCACTCGTTCCTACCTCCCCTCTGCCCCACTTCACTGCCGACTTATTAAAGCTCTGACTTGCTCGTTAGCTCTTCTCTCTCGCTCCAGAGCCTCGGGGCCCAGAGCTGCTGCAGTTTCTAACGAATCCTGACATCTCCGCCTGTGTCGCCTGGCTGCAGATTTCAGGACCTGCCACCAATTCCGTGTCATTCCCGGCAGGAAAGCTTTGCTCGCTTGCTCTATGGCCGCCTATAGAAGAATCCCCCCATTTCTTTGCGTTGCAGATGAGCAGCACATGACCTGGCGCTTTCCCTCCTGCCCTGTCGCTGCATGAGTCAGTGCTGCGAGGTCTGAAGTCGAGTATCACCCTATAATCCTGTTGCGCTGCCTGGGCCGTGCCTCGGGCTCTGCCGGCTCCTGGAAATAGAGATTTCCACAAGCGTCCCGTGGTCCCAGCTCCACCGGCAGCGGTGGTGGATGGGCAGAGGTGGAAGGGGCATCATTAGAGGACACTTTGGGGGTTACAGCCCAGAAGGGGTCAGAGTCCGCGTCGGCAAACCCATCAGCTGCTCTTTCCTCGCTGCAAATAAAGAGCATTCCCGGCCTCTCCAAGCCACTAACGATGCTGCCTGAACCCTACGCTATTTTTAGGCTCCAAAAGCAGAGATAAAAGCCTTAAAAATCCACCCTCGTGATTTTTAATTTTATTTTAAATGATGGTTTTGTTGAACCACCCTTAAAATACACAAATGAATGACAGGCTGCAATCATTAGGCTGCCGTCATTCGTCGTTTGTGCTGGGAGCAGCTCGTCCAGCAGCGATGGGCCAGCCCAGCGACCTTTTAACCGAGTTCCCCTCTTCCTGTTTCCCTTTCTACCGGCTCATCCCGCCTAGCGAGGCTGCAGTAGCTTCTGTACCACAACCAGAGTCACAGGTCTAATTGGACCGCGCAAGATCTGCAGGGATATTACGGAGGAGGAACAGAGCTGGGGTTCATCTAGAGCACGTAAAGGAAGCCCTGGCGTTGCGGCCCGTGCTCTGAGGTTCCTAATCCTCATTTCCAGAGCTGTTCTCTGGGCTGTGGAAAGCTGCTTCCCGAAAGCGCAGCCACCTACGGCACACGCGGCAGGTCCTTGCCTGCCAGAGCCTGCCAAGGAGACGGAGGTTTCCTGCCTGTTGCCTCCCAGCAGCCTCCCTAAGGGATAGGAAATAAAGTTAGCCAGGTTCCTTTCTGTCTGGGATTAGCCTGCCGCCTCCCACAGGGCAGGCGCCGTGCGCAGATGTCATCCAAAAAGGGAAAGTTCATGCTAAGAGCGGTAAATAAACTGCCATCAAGAGAGGGGGGGCAGCGCTCTTCCTCCTCCAAACGGCTGGATCCGAGGGGAGGAAACAGAGTGTGACCCTGCAAGGCGTGGAGCGAGGAAAGGTGACGGGGAGCGCAAAGCGCCCGTGTCATCCCTCGCGTCGGCGCTCTGCTGGTGCGCCGGTCAGCGAGGAGTCACCCGCACGGCGATCGCTTCGGGACCCTCACCAAGGAGCATCATTTCTATTCCACGAGGAGTCACCCAGGCTTGGAATTGGCTTTGCATTCGCACGAGGACTGCATTTCACGGGCTCCCAGGCCAAGCCAGCCTTCCAGAACGAGGCACGAGCTCCTCATAAATGGAAGAGCCTGATTTCACTTGTCAAGCGCAGATTGAAACCAAGGCAGCTCCGAGTTGGTGTGAACCTCTGCTGCCTACAAGCTTAATGAAAAACGAGGACACCTTCCAGCCTTGATTCACAAGTTTGGTCCCAGCAGTCCTACACACTCTGAAGAAAAAACTTCCCAGTCGCAGTTGCTGCATCTCTGATTTTTCCCCTTTCGCAGCTGTCCCTTTACGAAACGCTTCACTGCTGCTTCCCTGCCCGCCGCTCCCTCCTTACCTAGAGGATTGCACAAGATAACGTAAATAATTACACTCACAGCACTCTCTAAACACACACATACACGCCCCGCGCCTCCTCCGGCAGCTGCACTGGGTGCTGCTCCTTCAGGTCCCGGCTGCCTTGCCTGTGGCAGGGGCAGGCGGTGAGCAGAGGTGCTGCCGGGCTCGCCCCCTCCACGCCTGCGTCGCAGCCGCCTGCTTCGACTACCCAGCCGAGGCCGCCCCGTACCCCAGATCCCCTCCCCACGCACAAACGTAGCACATTTCATATCTCAGTCGTTGATCTCGCCTCTCTCCTCACCCTGCCCGGCCACGTCACGGCACCGGGAAGGCACCGGGACATCGCGCCCTGCGCCGTTGCTGCAACAGGCGCCAGTTAAGCCCATTTCATCTCTCCTGGAGCAGAACTTTGTGAGAGAAAAGCCACTTGTCGATGTTTTCCCTGGGCCAACAGGCAAGACGGGGCACTTCTAATCTTAAAAACGACGTTAGAGACACCAAGGCCAACTCTACCACATGCGATGTCTGTCTCCTCCTTCAGCCTTGAGAAACGTACCCGGCCACCTGTTTGGAGCTTGTGGGAACTGCGCAAGCTGCTGGGAAAAACTTATCCTGCTTCAGCAAAGCTTCCAGGAGGAGCCTAATACCAGGGCACAGGAAATCGGATGCACTCGGGAAATCCCAGTAAGAGCTACGGCAGTTCCACCCCTGGAGCTGGGCTGTGGTTCAGAGCTAGACCTTCCAGCAGGGCTGCTCTGAGCTCTGCAACTTGCTGGGAGGCTTCCACCAAAGGAGCGTGGTTCCTCTTCTCTTTCACTGCCCTTGAAATCCAGAGGAAGCTGGCCAGGGGAGCAAAAAAATACACCAGCAACTGGGAGAAAGGGGTCAGCGGGAGAAAGGGCGTGTGGCGAACTCACAAAGCATCAGCACCAACCGGTGGGAGGAAGCATGAGATACGAATCAAGTCTGCAAGTCTCCTACTCAACACGTGACTTTAGCCAGGGCTGGAGATAAGGAGGGAGCAATCCGGCGGCAGTTTTGCTTACAGTTTAACTGCCTTTCCCCAAGGCTCCCGCATTCCGAGGTGGGCAGAAAAGTGCAGGAGAGCACGATCGGGGTTGCTGGCTGTAACCTTGGGGTTATCGTCCTGCTCGCTCTGCGCTGCTGACGTCGCACAGGTAGCGCCCTGGAGATGCCAGCAGGACAAAGCCTTCGCTGTGCGCCCACCGTGTGCTCCTCAGAGCCTCCAAGGTTCACAGCCTAATCCAGTTGCCACTTCTGAGGCTCAGTTCAAAACAAAACCCAAACGCAGCAGAGCTGCAGAACTGGAAATTGGTTTAGCGAGTTGAGTTCACCGCCAGAGCCCTGCCGCCGATACGGATCAGGACACATCCCCACGCTCAAACCCAGCGGGGCAGCGCGGCGCTTGGAGTCCCTGCTCAGCACACGCACCACCAAGTACAACACCCGCTGGGGCACAGGGAAGGAGGAAACCTCTGCTGCTTCAGGCTCTGCTCGGCACTAGGGCAGAGCCCCGGCCGGGCTCTCCCGGGCCAGGCAGCTCCTGCTGCCGAGCAAAGCTCAGCCAGCAAGGAGGGAGCGCAAGGACCTGCGAATTGTGCCAGACTGAGAACACTCGGCTGGGGCAGCGAGAGCTGAGAAAGCAGAGGAAGCTTAAAGAGAGGAAAGGAAGAGCCTCGCTCTAAAGATTTTTAACTCCCACTCTGAGGAGAAGCTGAAACTAAAGCTCACGAGGATCACCTGAGCACAGCACAGGCTATTTTGCTACTGGTTGAATTCCTGTGGCTTGGTAGACGTTCCCTGCAGATAATATCAATACGGCTTGGATCGCGGCCACCTCGCGCTTCTTCCACAGCTTTTGCTTGCAAAACTCCCCAGCCGTGTCAGGTTCTAACCGGAGTAACGGCGCGCTCCCCGCGGCCAGCCTGCGCCACCCGTGACAGAAGGTGCAGCAGCTGCTGCCCGAGGAGCTCAGGACGGTGGGTCCTGCGACGGCCACACGGCAGCGGCAGGTCGGCGCTGCCCACCTTCTCCACAGCCTCGCCAGGTCACCTTGGGAAAGCCACTTTGAGCGCGGGTAAAACGACCGTGACGGCGCTTAACTCCCACAGAACAGAGGCGGCTTAATCTGTTGTCTTCTCGAGCCTGCTGCGATCCTTCAAGATGCTATAGAAATGCAGCTCAAAATCCCCGGCTGACATAAGAGGAATGCAGACCACGGCTTCTGCTGGCAATAACTAGGTCAGCCAGCTATCGCTGGAGCATTAACCGGAATCCAGAGAATTCCTAGTGGCTGAAATAACGGTAGCGAAAGCCTAACGCCATTTGCTGTTATTAGTCACTCTCTACCTCTGGGTACGTTCAAACCCAGCTCTCAAGAGCCGAGCATAATTTGAGGGCTGGAGTTTACAGCTGTCAAAACCCAGGCACGTGGCCGCACGCAGGCAGGAGGCTCCCATCACCCGGGCTGCCTGGTAGAGACCACCCGGCCTCGGGCAGCACCGCAGGGACCTGCATCACACACCCTGCACCAGGGAGTAAAGGTCAGCGGCTCCCGGCCAGCAGCAGCCACCCCGCAGCAAGTGCAGGAGGGTGCTGTGCCCTGCCGCTGTGGGTGGGTGGCTTATCTTGGGAGGAGAAGGCTGGTAGCGCAGAGAGCAGCTCTGTGAATGGGATCCGAGGAAGAGAAGAGGGGAAAAGTGACCATTGGAACCAGGGATGAGTATCCCAAAGTCTTTCTGGACTGCTCCCAGTTGCCGTGCGGCTGGAGCGAGCGTTCGCTTTCCTCTCACTCTGCAGCCCCGCCGCAGGCCACGCGTTTGTACTTTCATACCACGTTACGTTTCCCCTCGTTGGGCTGGTACAAGAAGTTAAGAAAGGAGCAACACAAGACATAGACATTTAAGGTCTAAGTAAAGCGGCATGGCTCCTGTTCTGCAGATCCAGAGATTCTGAAGATGCCATCATATAAACACGTGGAAAAAACCCCACCTGCTAACCTTCTGCTTACTCATCCGACTACAAACTCAAAAACCATTCCCTGTTCGGGTGCTCTCTTGGAGTGCCAGATAAATTCTATAAATAAATCAACGCAGGAAAATGTGTTCAAATAAATAAAAGCATCGACTCCGTTCGTTTTTCCACACATGACCTTTAAAACCAAACCCTTGTCAAGACTCCAAAGGGGCGTTTTCTCGTCTTGCTCGTCAGCACCCCGATGAACACCGAGAGCCTGGCTGGCAGGTGTGCCCAAGTGCTCGATCACAGATTCCCTACAGAAATATTTGAGTAGTTATCCGGAAAATTCTCTCATTTTTCCTCTTCCAACAAATCGCGAGCTCCGCCCGACAACGGCCATGACCCGTTACGAAGTGGATCACAGACCGCAGATTAGAAGCAGCCAAATAACGCAGGTGAGGCTGAGCTCTAGGAGGCTGGCTCAAACACGCGCTTCTAGACCACACAGAAATAAATGGCAACGTTCTTTAAATAAGCGATCGGCTCAGCTTTACATCGCTCCGGCTGCTGTTCTGCAGAGGCTCGGGGAGAACGTATTTAGAACTTGGACGAGAACACAAAAGCCCAAAGAGCTTCGCAAACTCCCGATTTGGGAGCGTGGGGCAGAATTGGCGTTTTCTTCTCTGTGAGCACCAAACGCCGCAGGTTTTACAGTAACCTGTCAGAAATCAGGAGGCTGCCTCAGTAGCAGCCACGAACCGGAGCATCTTTACTAAAACCGCCTCTGGTTAATGAGGTGCTACAAGATCTAAACGACTTGTGACGCCGCTTCGTACGTGCAGGTTTCCAACGCAGTGAACACCGCCTGCGTTTTTCATTTTACGGCCCGAATATTCCACAACAGCATCTAGGTTCGCCAGCTGATTTCCCACCCCTCTCCCTATGGGCTCAGGAGCTCCGATTTCTGCAAATGAATTTCTGCCGTGCGTACCCAGACTGGACAGCTTGAACAGCTCGAACAGCTCCAAGATGACTTGCCCAGAGAGACTCCTCTCTAGAGGCAGCTGGAACATCTGTTCTTCGGAGCCAATCTAAAGTCCCTTGAAACCAGAGTTATTTTCTGGTTTTTGGGGGTTTTTTATATCACGGACTTGAACAAGCGCTGGAAAGA
>WEIS01085861.1:0-11715 GCA_013389965.1 Todus mexicanus
AGGGCAAAACATTCTCTGTAAAAGCCAAGTTAATACAATATTAAAGCTGCAGAGTTAAGCATATAAAAATGACGATAGGCACTGTTAACGATGAACATTCAACCTTAATTCTATCCTTCAGTGTGTTTACATTAAAACATGGTTTGCTATTGTGTGATCACTTCATTAGCAGTATTATTAAAAATATTAGGCAGCAGAAACTGTGGGGCAATCATACCAAATTCTATCCTTCAAAAATAAAATTCAAATAACTTTATAGTGTACAAGGTATATTCCAAGCTTTCGCCTTATTATGGCTTGGGCAGGGTTTTATTTGTAACAAGAAGTGTAGTGTTTCTTATTCCTCACTTACAAAGTTACTCTCAAACTCTTCTGATAGGATAAACAGAATATAATCAGGGAACAGAAGCATAAAAGGAAAAAGATGCACTATATTCTACATGCAAGACACAAGTTCTCAAAACTCAGCTGGCAAATGAGTCAGTTCAAATACTCTCATTTTATATAAAACACTTTTTCCTTAGAACTCCTAATTCCCAAAAACTGGAAATATTTTTTTCTTCCAACATAAACTGTTGAATAAAGGCAGTGATGTATTTCCTAATGAGCTACTTGGAAAAGCAATACTGTAATGTTTTCATGGTGGAAAAGCATGCATTTTTGTACTAGAAATTTGAAGCACAGAAACAGTACTAAATCCAAAACATTACTTCATGTTGCATATTTTACAAAAAATAATAATCATTTTTTTAAAGTAACAATTACACTTGTCTCAAAAGGTAAATATCTTCCCTGTTAAAATTCTTCCCAGTTCCTTTGGAATCAATTGGGCAAATCAGTCAAAATACACCCTACTACACCCTTTCTGTTCACATTAGATCCTCTCCCCCCAGGCCTTGTCTCCGTACAGTTTCTGCACCAAAGTAATTAAATCAATCAGAAAAATAGTTAGGTTAAAATCAGTGCCACCTCATATCATAAACAGAATATTACTGGTACGGAGTGTATTTATACCACTGCTGCTTGTTTTGCTAAAGCTATACTGAAATAAATATCTTTATAGCTAACACACTCATGTCCACACTAGGCTGTTACATTGATTTAAACACTGTCTGTTTTCTCAGCAATTTAGCTAAATTATTAAAACAATGACATAAAAAGAAGGGCAAAGAAGGCTAGATGATAGAAACCAAAAAACACTTTCACCTCGCATTTTCACCACCTTTTGTTTCAACTAAAATCTTGCAGATGGTGTTTAAGGCTATGGTCACAAAAAATAGCCATATTTAAAAAAAAAAAGGGATTTGGAGGGCTCTGCAGTGTTCATCTCTTTTCAGTAAGAGCCACAAACAGTAGAAACAAAGTAAAATTATCATTAGTTCGGTAGTGTATGAAAGTGTCCTTTTAACAAGAAAATGTTCTACTTCTAGTTTCTTCTCCATTTGTAAAAAACCCTCTGCGAAACTTTTTCTCATTATCTGTGATTTATCTCCTTATTCTTGGACCTGGAGTGTAATAATGGCCCAAATGTAATAGCCTTGACCTTTGCAGCTTTTCTCAGGAAGGTCACAGAGAATTGTGTTTAAGTCGCAAGCAAAGATTTCAACTAGCAATAACACAATGCACTTAGATAATACCTTAATTCAAAATATGTATAAGGGCTTTATCTACTAGAATGACTATATCAGGTGTCCCCTGTGGATAGCCATACAATCGAATTTTTTTTACAAACAGGGAAACTGAGGCACACTGACAGAGAATTACTATTGACTGAAACTGGCAAAGATTGAATTAGAGGTCAGGATTTCTGCGTCTAATACTCACTTTAACCACAGTTCCATCCTTCTTCTTAGTGTTGTCCATGTCTTCCCATAATGAGACACAGTTATTATTTAAAAATTGAAGCGTGGGAAGGTTTGTGCAGATGAACACTGCTGTCACTGCTCTTCTGTGGTGCTTGTTTGAAAATTCCAAGGAATTTTCATCTCGTTAGGCAACGTTCAGTAATAAATTTCTTGTCTCCACTCTCCTGCCTGCTTCGTCCCATTGTCTCCTTTTCTAATGCACTGCACATCAGAACTGCCATTCTTGGTACAGCTCTAAATTCAATTCTCTCTTGCAAATTATCAGAGTCTCAGGCTGTTAAAAGGAAAATACTCCATTTTACAAAGGGGCAAGCAAACTGGCACAAAGTGGGTCTTAAGAACATACTTATCAACAAGGAATCCCTTATGTTTTTTCTCCCACCATTTTGTCAAAACCATGAAAAAGAAACAAAATGGCAGCCACTAATATTCAAATTAATAAAGGCCCATATGATTCCCAGCTGTTGACTATAACTGGCAACCCCTGTGCAGTCTTTGTACCCAATGCGGTTTTCGCAATACCCATATTTGTTTCTGCCTCTCAGTCAAGCTCCAAATAGGAACTGGTATGTAGAAGGATCTGTGCAAATAATTTATTGTCTGTCTTACATTTAAGGAATTGCAAGAAGAATGTGAAAAAAACAAGGAAGAAGGGGTTTGTCCATTAATCAGGACCTTATAGAGAGAAAGAATGAGGTTTTACTTGCTAATAGTGAACAGCGGTTCATGTTTTCAGATTTCATGAGTTTCCATAAGGCACAGGCATTCATATGGTTCTCACATTTTCTAAATCATGCAGAAGTTAAGTTTAAGCATTTACCAAAAGCCGCAAGGAATACTGTTTTCTTTTAAAACATTCACTATTTTCCTCACTGTGCCATCTTTTTAAAACATGTTTAAGGTTTACATAGTCAAACACGTATTAAATATTAATGTAACACATATATATTGGTACCTGTTTATTTTCTAGGGGAACATAACATTAAGTATTGTGCGGTTTGACAGTGCTAGCTACATTATCTCCAGCTACTTTTAAGTGCCATCTTTCAGCTTCGTAGGGATACAGCTAATTGGCAAATCACAGAATTATTAGGGCTGGACAAGACCTCTGAGATCATCGAGTCCAGCCTATGACCTAACACCACCACAGCAGCTAAACCATGCGACTAAGGGCAGCATCCAATCTTTCCTTAAACACCTCCAGGGATGGCGACTCAACCACCTCCCTGGCCAGTCCATCCCAGGGTTTTATCCCCCTTGCTGGGAGGAAGAGCTTCCCAACATCCAACCTAACCCTCCCCTGGCGCAGCTTCAGGCCAGGCCCTCTCGACCCGGCACAAGTTGCCTGGAGAAGAGCCCGTCCTCCACCTGCCTACACCTTCCCTTCAGGGACTTGTAGCGAGAGTTGTAGAGAATCAAAAGGAGTGAGCGTTTCTCTCCTCTCATGTGCTCCCAGGTCAGCCCCGCCAGTGCATGCCCAGCTCCAAAGAGATTTCCCACAGCAGAACGCTACCGGGAAGGAGGCAGCATCCCCCTCCCGGCCACTCTCCCCACACCACAGGGAGCCGAGGAGGCCTCCAAGCGGCCGTGGGAGCCAGGCCTGAGTGAACCGCGGGCATCACATTCCTCCACTCCTCAGCTCTCGTGGCAGTCCCAAGGGTGTTGCTGCAGACAGCAGTAACTTAAACCAGCCTCTCTGAGCATGCTTCTGGCAATCCCCAGCCTGGGGGAGCATCTTCTACAGCCTGCTTTGAACACTCTCACTCCTGCATTCAGAGCCAAGCTTCAAAAGACCACACACAAGGTTGGAGGCTCATGGAGGTACAGGCCTGGCTGCTGGTGAAGCAGCACCTGTGGGAGCCATGAGGTTGCCTCTCTTTAAAGTATAAAAGTAGTTTGTGTACAGGAACTTCACTTGAACAGGGCTAGTTTGCAAAAGCAGCATAAAGGTAGGTCTTCTCTGGGAATAGCTTACAGGAATGGAAAAAAAATTGCTTTATTTCCGGTAAATCAGGAACACGTGTTTGCTGGTTGTTAAAATGGACTTGTGCATTAACCCTTTAAAGACTAAACATTATCAAATATGTGGAAGAAAACAGAAAATTTCAACAAACAATATTTATCAGACATCTACAGAAAAGAGACAGATAATGAAATGTATTGCAGAATACAGATTGCTAAAGATTTGTGGTTTCATAATACTCTTCCATTGCCTAATTTTACAGATTATGTGAAAATATTCCTATTGAAAGCAAATATGATTTATACTTATCACTCAGGGGCAGCTGGAATATGAAGAAAATTTGATGCATTTAAAGTTTGAAAAACAAGACACTATTTTTATGGACACAAACAGAAATCAAGACAGCAGCTCTTGGGAAAAGACATACAAAAAATTCAAATCAGGAATTGCATTCTCTCCTTCACTAACTACATCATTAAAACTACAATATGAAACAAAGCATGGCTTTGTATTTGCTTGTTTACCTGGATGATTTTATTTAACTATGCGCAGATGCAGTCACTGATACTTGAAATCTTATAATACACCATTACTGTTGTGTTCCAACACCGGAACAGGTTACCAATGACTGTTTAATTCTTTTTAATTATATATTCTGATTCAATCAAAACCTTAAAGGCAAAATTGTAGGTGAAATTTATGGCCTGTATTATCAAGAAAGTCCCTTGTAATTGTAGAATTGTTAAATGCTACAGAGATAAGCAGACATTTGTATCTCTAACGTAATTTATGTATGTGTGTTGTGATATAGCACTAGCAATCATTTTCCACAATAAAACGCTTCTGTAGCTTCTACAAATAAGACAGCATGTATGAAATAGCAATAAATGCATTTCAATTTAACTTCAGCTTTGCCTATATCGTTGCAACTATGCTGGCTTTAATGCATCAACCACTTGTTACAGTGTTTATAGCTATATAACTCAAGGTCCCAACCTGCATGTCCTCTCAGGACATGTTCTGTACTTCTTGGCACACTGGTAGATGCCAGCCAGCCACATGTCCCATCTACAGTTGCTGCAAACTCAAGGCCTTTCTGCCATGCGAACTCAGGCCTGAAAGATACAGGTACATGAATCCTAAATGCACTGGATTTCTCCCCAACACTGTTGTTCCCAGATAATGTCTAGCCTGACATGTCACTTCTCTCTTTGCTCTGGATGCACAGGATCACTGGGATCTGAAGGTGGTGAAAGCTCCTGGGTCAGCCCTGATCCCCACAGATCAATGCTATGGTCTGCTGCACGCACAGGCATAGTGATGGCCTACATGTTTTTAAGTTTTGAACCCATCCAGCCCTTACTTTTCTGTCTCTAGCAGCTAAAGACAACTTAAATGTCCATGTTGTCTAATCACCAAGGCTAAGTGTGAGTTATGAGCAATCTGCTGGGTTGTGGTTTCATATTTGGCAGTTGTGCCACTTTAGTGAGCTTACACCATCTCTCCAGCTCCCACTTCCACCATTGTTTCTTTCAGCCAGTCCAGACCTGGCTCATGATGGAGCCACAAACACAGTGGTGCCAGAACAACACAGAAGCCTTCTCTTTTGGCAGCTCAGTACTTGTGAAGATTTTTCAAGAGCACTCATGTCCCATTTTAAGCTCAAAAACTCAGTAGCAAGATATTGAAAAACAAGCAGTATCCAGCATCAATTTGAACATGTAGATCACTGGAGACCTAAAATCCTGACAAAAGTGTGAAATGTCTTGGAAACTCTGAGCAGCTAAAAAGCACGAAAACAGATCAATCAAGAGAGTGCTCATATAATGATGGAGTGTACAATGTTTCTCATATCTGTCCTTTGGGGTGGGCCTGACACTTTATGGCTGACAAGGCCATGGGTAATATCTAGTGTGAAGCATGAACTAACCAAGTGCTCAAGACAAAACAGCAGCCTCTGAAAGGTCTGAATCTTTCACAAAGACAAAATGGGACAATTTTAGAAACAAGTGACAGATAAAGAGATGTCTTTGGAGCAAAATTTTTGTTAAAATTGTAACTAAATTAACATATAATACAAACGTTTCCCCGCAACAGTGAAGAGAAGAAACTATAGCCCATCATTGGCCTTTCCCTTGAAAGTATCCTAATATGGTCCCAGTTTAACCAGCTCATGTCTAACCATCTATCTGTTTGCCATAGACAAAAAAAGAAAAAGGTCGATTTAATTATATTGTCCTATTCTGGTGGTATAAAAACTTCTATGAATACCCAAAACAATATGTGAGTAGGGAGTGTGTCCCTTGTAAGTACTGAAGTTAAAATGTTTCTGTTGGCTTCCAGTTCTGGAGAGACGGTGACTTTTAACTCTAAGCACATGCTCAACTGCTTTGCGGAGAAAGGATGGGATTACTCATGGGCTGAATGTTAATTTCTAGATATTGAAATACAGCACGTACAAACATGGAAGAGATAACTGTGACTGTGGAGGATTCGCGATGCCAACTATATTAGCCAGCATTTTGGGATGGTTGCAAAAAGCAGGTGATTGCTTACTAAATATGGTCATTGCATATGCATATGGCTCTAAATATTGAAAATGAGTCATTTATCACCTGCCACTAATTTAACTGAGGTTTATTCTGATACCAGTCTATAAAACACTACAATTTTCTGGTGTATTTGACACCAAAGTTTTAGGCTCGGTTAAAATATAGACCTCCTATGACAATAAATACCTGAAGAAGCATTTGGTACTGTATTGAAGAGGCATACTCACAACATGAGCTACATAAACTCATTCTCTAAATGGGAGTATTTTAAGGGATATCAAGTACAGATGTTTCAAAGTAGAATTTAAGGTCTCCCTGGGTGTCCCCAACTGGTGATCACTCTATTATAAGCTTAACTCTTCACAGACAGAGTTCAGATTCCAGCTTACCTACCCAACTTTCATCAAGGAAGAATAACTGTTATGCTTCAACAGTTCTTCGCACCCACTACCTCGTACAAAGCATGAACAGCTGCAATTTCACTGCCCAATCCTTTCTTATACCCTTACAACATTTTTGCTGTTAATGTAGATTAATTCTGCAAATAACACTTCTGTAAATTGTTCTTGCAAACTGCTACATCATTTATGTAAGGACTTCTGTGAACTTTGAAAAATTAATGCCTTTAATTTTGGTTGATGGCAACATCAGCAGAGCTCTGTAAATTGCACTTTAATGAGATTTTGCTACAGGGGATAATCTGCTACTGACAGAGTAACATCTTGAAAACATCTGTAGACCTATAATTTTTCTATGACGATTAGATCCCACCACAAGAGTCCAAATACAGTGCAGAAATAAAGAAAAAATGTAAAGTCCTAAATGAATATCCAACCTGTTCTTTAAAAAGAAGAGGCATGCAATGGAAAGTTTCATGCACTGAAAATAAATCAATTTTTCTGACTAATTAACATTTAGCTTTATTTAATTAAGAAAGACTATTACTGTCTTCACTGCTGTGCATCTGTATATAATGAAGCAAACAGCAGTAGGTATAAGATACCACGGAGGGATATGCCCAAGTAACCCAGCACTATAGGTGCAAAAGAACGTCTATTATTGTTAAGTAACTGACATCAGAGCCTCTCTTTAATGTTGTCATAAATAAAAGAAAGATTTTCACAGATGCTTTCGCATATGGTTTCTTATTTGTCTCTGATGCAGACTGGGAGTTAGATTAGATGACAAAATTAAATGATATAAATAGACAGACAGCTGTATAATGCGAACTACTAAATAACACCTTTTGAACACTTACTATTTATAGTAAGTTCTAATTCACAGAAGGATGACAAATTTAATTTTGCTTATACCACTGTAGGTTGTTGCTATAAAGCTATTGCTTTTGCAACACTGAAACTTCAAGGTACACTGCAGTCTATCTGGAAGTGCAAAATGGCCAGGATTATATTGGCAACAGGAGTGGGAAGCTCAGAATCCAGGATTAACTTTAATAGATTCAGTTAATCATTGAAATATGCAGTTTGTGATTATCTGTAAAAGAGTTATCCAGGACGAACTGAAAAGGCAAGTTGAGAGACGACTTCAGTGCAAACCACTGGAGAATTATAGGTCTGTCATTATCCAAGTTCAAGTGAAGTGATGGACATCAGAGCAGGCACTTAATGCCTAAGTGATAATCTATGATTTACCAGCTCTAAGGTATTATATCTTGCAGGTAAAACTTTGCATTAAGAACACTGCATTTGGTACAAGGAAAAATGCAGGTGTGTGAGTAGTGGCTATATAGCTATGTCAGTGTTTTCAAGCTGGCATGGGTAAGCAACATCAAGCATGACAAGAATGCAGGAAAAAAATAAAAATAAACCAACCCCATGTGTTCAGAGCATTGCATTCAAGAACTTGTGTCGAAGAAGGCCTGCAGCATTTCAGGAGACATATTCTGTGATAGCATAAACATTCCTTGAATTGTTTTTCCATGCCCTGTATTATTATAAAGGAAAGGAAGTAACACAAGTATGGATTCTGCACGGTGTTATTGTGGAAAGGAATAGAAACTGCCAAATCCTACTCCTGAAAACAGTTAGCGCTGGCTGCTTCCAGCAAAATGGAAAGCACTAGTTAGTGGACATTCTATCAAAGAGGATTTTTCCTATCACTTATCTGTCAGTAGAGGCATTACGTGCAGAGACACGAAGATGAAGAGGTATCGTTTGAAAGACGCATTTATAGGTTTCTACATAATTTATCCTAACTGCTGTGAAAGTCAGAGAGGTAGCATTTAATTCCTGTGGCAGAAGCTGGGAGTCATGCACTAGGTAAATGCTCTTGTCTTTGGCCCCCTCCTGCCCACTGCTGCCTGGGTTGCCAGCACAACAGCCACTATGGTGCAGTTCCACACAGTCCTCAGAGCGTTGCCCAGCTTCTGTCATTGGGCAGACCTACGTTGTTTCATTTTATACTGAAATTAGAATATATTAATTTTATCTCCTGTTGCTCCTTCTTTGGGATTTGTGAGTCAGAGGCTAGATCACTTTTCCACAGAGTTCAGCTCTCAGAGTTTTGAGTAGAACTACTGAGGCAGATACAGCTCCCCCTCTTTCTTTCACACAGGCACAGCCGAAAATTTACATTCTTCTTTGCAAACAGCATAAGCAGCTAATGAAGATGAGAGATACTGTCACCCCTTCTCCACCTCTTTAGTCTTTCTATGGCTCCACAGAAGTGTCACTCAACACTTAGGGGACAACCTGGCAATCAGACAACTTCCAAACCCACCTATCCTTTTCTCACCACGGCAAAGTGAGCAGGACATGAAGAAACAACTTCAGCCTCTTACAATTCCAGTGTTACAGCCAGAAAAAAAGAACCAGGAGATAACGCATTTTGTCACAGAAGCTGCGTAAGGTTGCCAACACTCCCAGCCCCCTAAATAGTAAAGAGGATTGTGCTGCCTCTTTATAGCTTGGTCTCATACTGCACACTGTCTTTGTCAGTACCATATGGTATCCATCCATTTTCCTTTTTCTAGACAACCCTTTTACTAGCTAGCATCATACAGTTGATACCATTGTGCAACTAACATCTAGTGGTGACAGTATTTGTCTGTAGCATGGTACTGTACAAAGAGAGGTAATGAGAACTCTACTGTTAATGTTTATAAGACCCTCTAGATACCCAAAGTGGCTTTCATATATTCAAATAAGTAGCGTCAACACAATGTGATCCCCATTCTCCAGAGAAGTAGGGTTGAGTTACCATTTAGAATTTTCCAATTCCCTTTGCTTCACTTCTAAAAGCTTAAGTCTGCTGTAAGTAGTTCCAAGGAAAAACTTCCAAGCGGCTTGTGTTTAATAACTATATTTTGTAGAAAATAGTGTAATTAAAATAGTGTATTTTATGTAAATGCCAACTGAATTACGAAGAATAGCATTAGCAAAGATTTGGGCCTAAAGAAAATTTATTTCCAACAATCTCAATTTTTCTACAGCCTTAGTGTAACTAAATCTCTGAAAGGGACTCAAGATGTGGATAGATGTAGATGTGCATACCATTATGAAACATTTGGAAAAGACTAATTTAAGTTTGAAATATGGGGCGCTGAAACATGACACTAGTCTTCAAAAGTAACCACTTAGAGATTTCCCTTACTTATGGTTATCTTGATTGGTAGAAGCATCCTTATCTCTCTCCACTAAAATGCTAATGCAATGAGCACAGTATCAACTTTCCCGAAACTTTTACAGTGCTGAACTATAAATTACTAAGCTACAGAGGGAAGTGAAGCTTTGGCTGACACCCTTCATGGGAAAGTCATAAAAACATACACACCTCTTTTCCCACCAAAAATCTGAGGAAGTTCTCAACAAGTAGTCATGTTAATTTAAAGCAACTGTAGGTCGTCTTCTTTTGCATGTCAAACGTAAAGAGCATAATCAGAAGTTTGTACATGGAAAGCCACCAAGCAAGCTAAAATTTAGAGTTAAATAGGACTGCACACTTGGAAGGCTCCAGCACAATTTTCTGCACTTTTTCTGTGGTACCATGTCCTGTGAATGAGAAGAGCTCTGCAGGATCCTACTTTGAGGGGCCAAGCAGTCTGTCACCAACACTACCAAAGTGATGCTGCATTCAGAGGGCTCCCTCCTACCTCACTGCATCTCTTAAAACCAGAAGTCCTGGAATAGCCTATTTGGTTTTATGCTATTCAAGGCAAAAAACATCTGTGTGTAAAACTGTATTACATGTCCTTTACATCACCCTGTGCAAAGCAAGAGAAGCATTTCAGTACTGTTCAGTTCATTTTATTTTGCTTCATGTCTCATTACCTCAAGCAGAATAATGAATAATATCAAAATAGACTCCACTAAGAGGGATAGATTAGTAAATGGCTGTCGGTTTTGTGAAAAAAAGAAAAAAAAATTATGAATGTATGCACTTTTTACCATCAAAAGCACTCTTTATTAAGCCACTGTCACTACTGATAATGGCATTATATTCTGCAAGTGCTTTGTTACTGTGTGCTACAGTTCAGTAGGTCTCAAAATCATCGAGTTCAAAGCCACTAGAATATGAACTATATGGCAAAGAAAGCAAAAGTCAGTTATTGACCCATGAGTGTTTACCTGACTTCTGAAGTGATTTTCAGATTAAAAATCCAAAGAATTCACCGCTGGGTGAAAAAGGTCAACAGTATCATGAATATCAGAAGCAACATTTTGTAAGGCTGAGTTCTTAATAAAAATAGATGTAGTATGAAGCACAACTGAAATGTTTGAATAGCTGGGAAAAAATCTCCTTGTACAAAGCAACCAGAAATAGCAATTAATAATGCTAACAATTCTAATTTTGAGCATACAAAGTAGCTGAAGAATTTAATACAATCTAAAATACAATAATAACGGAGCATTACAGTAAGAAAATGTAAATATAAATAACATCTTCATATCACTATTGACAAAAAAAAAAGGCAAATAGAAGGTATCTGCTGAGAGGTGATGTGGAATCTATTTGAAATAGTGTTAGTGCTTAAATAACCAAATCTGCAAAACAGTTGCATTTTCAGGAACCTGTCTAGAAAGGGAACAGCTGAAAATAAATTGCATTGGAACTGGAAAAAAACCGTCCTCAACAGCAGTTAATATTAGCATCTAATAACAAAGATATGAAGGAGGAAAAAATGTCAGCTAACTTTCCCAAGCCAGAGATTGTGAACTTCAACCACTGAACAAGTTTATTTTCAAGGACGGAGATCAGCATATAATTGCCATATTATCCACAACTCGGAGAATTTAGTTGTCTTTGCTAACAATAAAACAGGAAGATTAAATTTATACTTCAATGAAAGGAAGAAAAAAAAATAAACCAACTAGAA
>WEIS01085865.1:0-10992 GCA_013389965.1 Todus mexicanus
TTTTTTGTTTCTCCAATTATTTTACACTTTCTATGAGATTCTTGTGGATCCTCTGCAAAGACGCGGGGTCAGCGGCTCTGTCACATGATGGAGTCAACTGAAAGTCCTCTTAGATTTTCCTGCGAAATTTCTTACTTGTGTAATATATATAACATATTTTTAATATAATTTATAACTTATATAAATACTTACCAAACAGGCTTCCTAAGTTTTCAAGTCCTCTGACTCCTGAAAGCAGAGCTGTCCTCCAAAGGGATTGCTTAGCAGGTATCTTCAATAACTTTGCATTTAAATAACATCCAAGCCACCAAGGACCTGGAAGTGTCCAGCAATCAGCAAGGCTCACGATTATCAGGTAAGTGTCAATGTGCGGCCTAGAGAAGAAGGATCCAAGGACCTGGGCTAACTGAATGATAGAGAAAACTAGCAGAAGTTTGTGCAATTCAAAGTATCTTTTAAAGAAGTTTAGTGGGTTTGTTCCCTGTTAGTATTTACTCTCAATGGATTTGAAGCCATAGAGATGTTTCGTCACTGATAATGAAGACCAAAGAAAATATATTTTCACCGTCTGACTGTGACAAATCAGTGGGAGATTATAGATAGCGAGATTTTGCCCTTAACCCGAAGGCCATTGATCTTGTTTTTCTTCTCATCATCTTTTTAATTTTTTAGTGGTACACATGTACTTAAGTGTCACAAAAGTCCCTGCCCCAGGTCTGGTGATTACATTATTGCTTAGCCATGCTAACAGGAGCCTAACCTGAGGCTGCGTACAAGCCCTGTGTGCTCACTGAGAAAGGTTACAGATATCCAATTCACAGCATGTAGGTACATATAGGTATACAATATCACAGAATCACAGAATGGTAGGAGATGGAAGGCACCTCTGGGAATCATCTGGTCCAACCCCCCTCCTAAAGCATGTTCACCTAGATCAGGCTGCACAGGAATACATCCAGGTGGGTTTTGAAACTGTAGAGAAGGAGGCTCTACAACCTCTTAGTAGGGGTCCATCTCCTCTGGAGGAGGCTGGGCAGAAAATCCTAGGCTGTGATGTACTGAAGTTAGTGGCCAGGAACCCTTGAAGATATGTCAAGTTTGTACTGAGGTGTAAACTGAGTCACTATTTGCTGAACAATTTAAGTGCGCTCTTTAATGACACAGGGGCCTTGTACAATCTCTGTATAGGTTAAGATATCTCAGTTAGTGGTAGTAAGGGTAGAATTTCCTTTCATCTAATTGAACTACCAAAGAAACAATAATCTAGTTTACGGTATCTGATCCCCTTGAGCTCTGCCTAAGCAAGGAACAGTTTACCAGTGTAGGAATATTGTATACTAGAAGCTATTTTAGTGTGTGCATCATTGCAGCAACCCTTCCTCTCCTGCACTTCTGCTGCCCCTCCTCCAGAGTGAAAAACAGAAGAGCAGAAGCACTGTCTTGTCTGTCCTGCTGCATCCACAGAGGAGTCTTCTGCTGGTGTAGATGTCTCAGTTAAGGGTTACCTTTTTTTCCTCTGCCATGATTGACACAATTGTGTCTGCAGCAGCATGTGGTCGAAGCCTGGTTTACCTCGTCCTCAGGTGTGCACAGACTTTTTCTGCTTTTTATTTACTTCTTCTTCGTTATCCTAACAGTATAATATAACTTCTGTCTCAAGGTAGGAATCTCCATGTGGCTCATCTTAATCCCCCTTCTGTCAGGCATTGGTCACTGTGTTTTGCTGGCCATTGGTGCCAACACTGAGCAAGTAGCTCACTTGAGGGATTATCATAATTTCCCCTTCCTGTCAACCTGTCAACTTGCCATCATAAAAGGCAATATTTTTTTACATTTGTAATTTCCTGTTGCCACTGAATCCACAGACTTTTACTGTTACAGTGGCTGAGATGTCCTGAATTATTACATCACCATAGTATTCAGTATAGAGGAACAGTGAACTACAAGGGTGAAAAAAAAAAAGAAAGAAACCCACTTGTGTTTTTTTGAGATACTTATATCTGAATTGAAAAAATAATATTCAAATGTCATAAATTGTGATATTTTTCACAAGTTAAATGTGTCTGTTTACAAATACCTACATCACCAGCTTCATCAGTGTGTGCCTATGGATTTGTATTTTTTGAAAGTAGGGGTTTCTGCAAAAATAATATATTCCTGTTATGTGCAATTCCCCATAGCAGTACTGAGCTGTTTAAACAAAGTTCCAGTATTAACATGTATACTACTCAAAAACATTTTTTATTTTCCTGTTGAACATGAACCAGCCATCACTGAGCATGTTTTCAAAACAGACTTTAATTATAAAGCAGGTTAAAAGAAATTTTATTAGAGCAGAGCCTGTATCTTCACTTGGGGTCATATCCCACAGGCTTTATTCAGGATCAGATGGCGTGCCTGTGATCTCCACATGCAGATCTCTCATCTGTATGGAAAGGAGATGGCAGTCATGCTGCCAGATTTCCCCTTATTTTAGACTGCTCTCCACAAGTCTAGAATGCACATGTGAAGAAGAGAAAGGAAAATGTGTGCTGCTCATTCATTAAAGACTAGACAGGAAAGATAACACAGCTACTGAATGTTAATCCCAAAGGAGTGTGGAAATGGCTTCATTTCTTCCCCTCACAACAAAATAACTTGCTTTCCTTCTGACCAGGAATAGTGGCAGTGCTTTACTTTTGTTGACCCCTGCAAAGAACAGCCAAACACTTAACATCTGTTTGCTTTACATGTTATAAAACATTGTCTGTTCACCTTAGTGGCCCAACATAGGACACTGATTCTTCTCAGCATTACCTGTTCCTTCAGCAGTGTGGCTCCGCTGACTTCTTTCTGTTAATTTGCTCTGAAAGAAATGAAAGAAATAGTTTTAAGCAGGCAAAGATTACACTTTTATATTTTCCAAAATATTAACCAAATCTTCTTATGTGCCTACATGAGACCTAAGGCTATGTCTGAGCTTCTTAATAAAATGCTTGAATAAATTGTATAATGATGCTAAGAAGCTATTTGCAAAGAACTGTAATCAAGGCTATGTTCAGTGCTTGAACAGTTAAGCTAGAGAGACCAGAACCATGAGCAATCTTGTTAGGGGAAGCAGGTTCTCTGTAACACTATTTAAAACTGGCCAGAGCAGATCAGTTAATGCACGTGTCCACTGGAACTGGAACTCTGCTACCCCAATGGGATCTTGAATATACAAAGCACAACACTAAACATGCTCAGCACATCCTAGTGGTCTACAAGGAAGTGGTTTTTTCTCATCAGAGGAAGGGCTTGTAAAAGTTTTTCCCACAAGGGGAAAAAAAGAGGTTCATGGATCTGAACATGATTACTCTTCTATCATTCAGGAGGGTGTGGCAGAAGACAAAGCAGCTAGCGAACCTCTCCTTCTCATTGGACACATTTGCTTAAGCTTACAAATACCAACAGTAAGAAAGAGTCCTAGTTCCCTTCTCTATCCCCTAAATGCAGAGGGGACACACAAGACCCAAGAATGTTTAGAAGCCTTTAGCTGATTCGCTTCGCTCAAGTTCCCCACACAACTCATGCGAGTTTGTGATACAGCTGCAGAGCACTCTGTAGGGTGTTCCAGTAGGCAGCTATTGCATTGCCTTCTTGGGCTTTCCTCTCTCCTCTGTCCCAGAAAAACCAAATCATTGTGCGCAATTACACTATTTTGAAATACCTCAAAACACATGAAGAAGAAATTTTCCTAAGCTAAATACAGTGATTGCAGAATACTGAGATCAGTAAGACTTAAATGTGGGAATTACCTTCTAGATCTACCACTCAATTATTTTTCTCATTAGAACCACAGTTTTAATCAGCTAAGAAATATTAAATATTAAACAGCCAGTAAAGCAGAGTAGCATGTTACCTTTAAATAATTCTTTGTAAAGTGCCTAAGTACATTAGAACCTCATTTGTCTTTTTATTATATGCATTCATTTATCCTAGATTTAATTTAAAATGTGTTAAGTATCAGCTATAATACTCAGATCTGGATTCTGATCTAGATGTTAGAACCTCTGCCACTTACTGAGCATGTTCAAGAGAGGGGAAGAAGGAGGGTAAGTTTAGGCCTGTTTTTAATAAGCCACAGCAATTAAATATTTTGAATACTCAGAATGATGTATTAGAATTATACAATTATTTGGTTTGTTCAGTTGCTTTTCAATACACTTGAGAACCAGCTCCTAATTAAGATACACACACTATCAAAGATTAAAAACTTAGATGGTGGTAAAAACAATTAGAATGATGATGTAGGCTTAGATTCCCCATGGTTTTTGTACAGATTTGCAAGACAGCTTGGGTTATGGGCACGTGGAATTTGCCGCCTCTGCACAAGGTCCACAAACAGATGCAGTATTTGTGAGCCCTACAGGGGCATGAGCCACCCTGGAGCAGGTGGGATACTCTGTTTTCTGTGAGCTGAGGAGTACTCTGACAACAGGAGCTTTACCCTTCATGGGAACAGTTAATCACTGCGTCTGGGTAAGGAGCTGTTCCTCTCTGAATGATTCCTATTAGGGAGCAACAGTCTAGGGGTGCTGCAGTCCTCATCCTGCTCCCATCGCCAGACTATTAAGTCATAGCGAGCCTCCACCTGTGAAGCATATGCCGATTATGTGTTATTTGTTATTTCCATTTAGAAAACATTCCTTCCTATTTAAAAGGAGTAAGAGGAAAGCACAGCATACAAAAAAAAGTTTTATAAAATCGAATAAGATAAGTGATCCAACCAAGATTATCTTCAATTATAGGCATGCCTCACCCCTTTAAAACTAATGGACTATGTCATATACCATCCTTAATATGTCCTAAATGTAATGCTCTTAATCTCAAAAACAGTAAGAGTAGTCTCTCTCATGAAATCTTGCTGCAGAAATGACTGAGTTCCTACCATCTCAACGCCACATGAAAAACCCTAATCAAAGCAAACAAACCTCTTGACTTGCTGCTGATTCCACAGCACTTTTTTATAGTGATATCACTTGTATCTATCATCATTTATTCAAAAAGGTAAATCAAAAGCATAAAATAGTCTCATCTGATTTTTTTGTCGGCAGGAGACATCCTTCTCACTGACTAAGCCATGAAGTCCTACATCAGTCAGAGACAAAGAGGCCGACCTGACTTTCTGTTCTCCTTTTCCATGCATAGAAGTTTCTTATGCACAGATTACAATCCAATATAAAAATTAGAATTTTCTAAAGAAAATATTTGCCTTCAGCAGCTCAGCTGACACAATGGAGTACTTGTTTTTAGGAAGGTGCAATAGTTTTTAAATCACTGATAAGAAAGCAAATCCCCTATTAATCCTAGCCAAGTAATCTGAATATATCACTAATGCCTGTATGAGGTGCATTTAGAGCTGTATTAACGATTACCAATATCAAGGATTTTTACCATTTGAATTCTATAAATAAGCAACACTTTAACTGAAAAGGTTTGCAAAAAGATTGGGTCAACCCTCAAGGGATAGGTGGCATATCAGTTAACACAGCTAATGCCCAGTAAGTTTTTAAGGCCTGTGGCAACAGAACAGTGTAGTTAGGATCACAGCTTGCCACTTCAGGTCTCAGGCCTCAGTGGTAAAATTTTTATTAATACCTCACCACCAAGAAGCAGTTTTTTCTAACTTCATAGGAGGACTCTGATTCATGCCTCTGGGATCAGAATATTTTAGCCACTCTCGGGAAAGACCTAACAGTATCCCAGCTACCTCTGTTTAAAATCATTCCTGTGTCTTCGGGGGTGCACATGTACATAAGACCTAAGGAATCTGCGGAAATGCCCCAGAAGCCAACTGAGCAATCATTCGAGAGCCCCAGAATGCAGGAATAATGCCTGCTACATGAGGCTTCCTCTAGGAAGCAGGAACAGAGAAGCTTGATATGGTTTTCTCAGGGGAAATGGTAAACATAATGGAGATATATAACTATCATGAGCCAGACCAAAGGTCTGTTTAACCTAGGAGCCTGTTTTCCAGTAACAGATGCTTAACAAAAGTGGATTAAAAACAAGGCATATATAAAACAGACATTCCCCTTGGCACGGCCCCTCAGCTTCTGGGGAACAGTCCTTCAGAAACTTCCTGAGCTGGAATCGCATTTCGTTTGTTGTGTTTAATAGCTGCAGATAGGCTGATCCATCACAGATTTGTCTCATGCCTTAATGAGTGAATTTACGCTCTGTGGGTCCACTGCATCTTTTGATAGCTGTTTCTGTGGCTGGATTATACACACACTGAAAAGAAAGAGCATGATGGCTTTATAGCCATTTTGGCTTCCCCGGATGTCCCCTGACACTGAGGAACCACACAGAGAGGCACCTTTTCGCTCCTTTTCTCCAGCCATTCCCAAACCCAAGGCCTCACTCTGTGCTCCTTAGGGACACAGCAGCTCCGAGCCCTCTCCTCTGCCCCTGGACCAGCCTTTCCCACCCGAAGCAGCCACAGACCACTGCCTTGGCGTGGTCACACCTCACCCACGGGTGAGAGGCCGGACTGGAGCCATCACCCGCCCGGGCCTTGCCGGTAGAGCAGCTTTGCCAGTCCAGCAGGCGTGAGGGTGACTCCGCAGGGCGGCAGGAGCTGTTCCTGCTGCTGGGCTTGCCCTGATGTGCGGGCACCATCCTGCTGTGGGGTGAGTGGTACCTGTGTGGAATAGAGAGAATGAGCCTGGCGGGAACGCTGGGCCTGTTTCAGACCTCTGCAGAAAATAGGAACTAATTCACAGAGTCGTAGGCTTAGACCCTCAATGCTTTTTCAAAGCAAGTCATCTGGTACTGGCACTGGTAGCTTTTATTTCTGTACCATGGCTCGTTCGTCTTTCACCATAAAGTGTGAGCTCTGGCATTGTCTGAGTTTGCTGTTTCTGAAGGTCAGCTGTGCACCAGCATTTCCACCCAGAGCTGTGCTCCTCACAGCCTGTCCTGGGCTGTGAAATGCCACCGTGGGCTGGAGCATGCTGTGCAAAGTCCAGGGAAGTGCTTCTCCCGTTAGTGGAAAACCTTGGAGTTAAAGCAGTGAGATAAAATACATGGGTTTACTGCTTTCTAAACATCTTTATATGCCTGTATGACATGAAAGCTGATTTAATTTAAATAATAAAATGTGATTTGACAAGCAGATAGTCCTGACTTTTATCTTGTCTGTATTGCATGGTACAAAAAGATGAAAATGGCTAAGATGTTAACATCTGAAAGGTAGGCCCTTCTGATACTTTATTTCTCCAAGGATACACTTCCTAACATGTTATTACGGTCTTATATGTGTATTCCCAAGACAATGTACAAGCTCTGGTGAGTTTCCTGTGCACTTCAGGTGAGGCATGTTTGTTGTGGTTCAACATTCACAGTCTGTGCTACTTAGGCCAGGTTAAGCAGCTAATCAGCCTCTGGGTTTTCCCCCTCTTTCTGCTTGAGCTGCAATGTGTCTTTGAAGCAGATCCAGCTGGTATAAGTCAGCTGAAGAATAGCCTACCTGGGGGAGCAGGAGGGAGTGTTGGGTCTCCATGGTTCCCAGGCTACAAAAAGCAGTAGCAGGTGAGAATGAGGCAATGCTAAGAATAGTAGCTGTGTGGTGCTGCTGCTGGCTCTTTGGAGTTTTGGGAGAAGTCTTGTAGTATGTGGAGCAACTCTTATTTATAGGCATAGTTACACGCACCCATGGGGAAATCTGTGGATCACCTATGCTGTGCTGCCCTGGTTATTTCAGTGGTGTTTTCCATTTGTTGTCAGAAGAGTAAGTACCTGGGATATCAATGAGATGTCTGAATTTTGGCTGCTTCCTCAGGTGGTAGTGCTGTTTTCTGCTTGTGACTTTACTCCCTTGAAATACATGTTACTGAAGAGGCTTACTACTCAAGCCTTCTTTCTGCTTGTAATTAAATCAAAGGAAAAACTTTCTCTGACTTCTGAGGGAGCAGGGTCTGGGCCTGCAATGGAATTCAAACATAAAATGCTATGCTTGCCTGACAGCTGTGTGCCTTCTGTGAGGGGAGGCCAAAACCCAGCAACAAAATTCAGCTTGCTTTGGCTGCTTCAAAGCAGGCTAACAGCAAGGGGAAAATGGTTATAAATGTGAGTGCTGGCAAGAAGAGCAGAGTGACATCGGTCTGTTGCTTCCCAGCATCCACAGCTACTGCGTGCTGAGGAATTCTGCTCTTTGTTAATGTGCTTCTGATCTGTATGCTATAGGAAAATGTTTATATCCCTAAGACTGACCACAAAATAGATAGGCTTTTTCTGACCTAGAGAAGTTGCAGATCTTTTTGTTGAATGTTCTTAATATTTTTTTTGGCATATGGCTACTGTGTCATAGGCCCTATCAGCCTAAGATTAAAAGAAAACCATCTGATTCTGTTTATAGGAGCCTACGGATTATTCTATTAGATTTTATAGTGGATATGGTCACCAAACTTGTTGGTTTGGGGTTTTTTATGTTTTATTTTATTATTCAGACTTCTTGGAATACTAGAATTGATCAGTCCACTGGTGTTTTCTTATGAGCTGTCTGTGACGACAGATAATGTAAGACTTCCTTGAAGTAAAGGACTTCTAATTTCCAAGTCTTTTCCAAAAACCCTGGAAAGTGTGCTTCTTATTAAGCTAATTATGAGAGCATAAGTACAATATCTTAATATCTAATACTTTTATTTTGAATTGTTGGCTCAGATTTTTAAGAAATATTACTAATTTTAAATTTTAAATGTAAAATATTAAATAAAATAACATAAAACTTATCGAACACCTTTGAAGTATTAATAATATTTGCATATTAACCAGGCAGACCCTAATTAAAGCTAATAATGACATTGTATTGTGGTGTCTTGGTTTTACAGTCTTGATTGTCTGGTTGACATACCCACTTTCTGAAAAATCCCTCTGACAGGAGTACCCTACCTGAGACACTTATTGTGAGAACACGTATTCCCTCTCATGTTTCAAATGAAAAATGAAATCTTTTCAATGCCTATTTTCAACACCTCTTTCCCATGTTGAAGTATAACTGTAGGCACTATATTTCAGACTTAAAATTATTTTGTCATGTTAAAATTATTTTTTCCATGTTAAACTATGCAGATATATATAACATGAGCATTTTAAACATCTATTGTCTAACATTAATCATATAAGGTCTTTTTCATTTACCAATCCCTAAAGTTTAAAATAATTTCGCTGTATTTGTTTATAAAATTACATAATTAATAAAAAATATCTCTGTAATTGCCTAAGGATATTTTA
Source organism: Todus mexicanus (assembly GCA_013389965.1). Classification (NCBI taxonomy): domain Eukaryota; kingdom Metazoa; phylum Chordata; class Aves; order Coraciiformes; family Todidae; genus Todus; species Todus mexicanus. Next base: position 9,256 of record WEIS01085865.1, read on the forward strand.
GGAAAGAAAAAAACCTACCCAACTCAGAATTTCATCACACATTAGATTCTCAGTAGTACACATTATGTGTCCTCTACACAGTTGTCACAGTAAACTGTTCAAGTTGAAATAGCATTTAAATCCTGTTTAAAGTACATTTTACTGTTGCTTCATAAAACCAATATGAGCGTATACTCTCGGAGTTACTGAACATTAGCCTTGTAAGCTCCTGGCAGTTTTATTTGCCAACCGTAGTTTGTATAAATGTTTGTATCTGCTCATACAAACATACATGTAGGTTATTCTAAACATTTTTTTAAAAAAATGTGTTAATAGCAATGCACAGCCAAGATCCTTATAGAACCTCTAATGCTGTTAAGAATGAAACCACATAGTAATGCTTGCAATCCATGTTACAGGATGATGTCTCAGCATGAGAATACTGGGCTGTTAGTTCAGTTTTTTACTACCTTTACACTTGCCTTACAAAGTGTTTTCTGATATGGTCATGAATTATCTCATAGACAAATACTTTTTAAGTAGATGGAAACTTTAACAATGTAATGATAACTTTGCTGCAGTAGACTAATTAAAAATTAAAAAGTACAAATTGCAAAATAAGAGAAGCACTTCTATATGTAAAAATTGTGCTAAATCTACTACACATGCTGTTTAGATGAACTTACTATAGAGACTTCTGTAATGGACAAGGCAAGAGAAGAAAGGCTCATCTTGATGCCAAAAATTACCTTTCATTGTATGAAGGCCGTAAGAAGAAATCTATTATACTGATCTGGGAGAGTCCGGTGGTGGATGAAGGAGATTTGGTAACAGGCACTACAGCCACCATTTATTTGTAAATGTTTTTCCCCTTATTGTGTGCTAAGAAGTTATTTAAATGAGTTTTTCATATAGTAGCATGCAGCCATATATTCTGATTAAAGTAAAAACATTGCTGCTTTAGGTTTTGGTAATTTATGCCTAATACCTAAATCATATAAAATGAATTGTTTTAGTTGTTTACTGTGATTTGCAGGGATATTACTCCATGACAAGGTTACATTGACCTATCATTTCATGCATCAGCAGTTCTTCTATTGCACTGATTTGATCAAGCCTAGTGGATAAAAGAAGAGCAATCCACCCAGTGGACCAAATTAGAATTATAATAAAAAGTGCACATTCTGAAGGACAGAGTAGGTTAAGTATGGTACTTAACTGCACTTGGCATCATTTTTGTGATGTGTCAAATTCTAATTCTAAGGGGTTTTTCATACATGTTTAGTCTAATGTCTACATTCAAAATACATTTTTTAAAAATTTTGATTTTATGTAGTTATGTAAGTTGTGCTGTAGCTACCAAAAGGTGGCATTTTGTAGCTACTGGAGGCTTTTTTTAGGTTAAGTACTTGTTAAAGTGCAGTAAATACTCCTAATTTTGAATTCACAGTAACTTCTGGACGTCTCTAGATATTGCTGTTGCTCCTCGTGCTGAAGAACTTCACAATTTTGCAGTCATAAAATGTCAAACAATCCTTCCCAGTTACCTGGTTTGGGATCTGCTAGACAGGGGGAAAGGGACTGCATGGCCTACAACTTTACTCTGTTTCTGGAGCTATCTTGTCCCCACATGCTCTCCTTGAATGCCAGCAACAGCTCAGTGGGTCAGGAGGGGCCGTACACTGGCTGGTCTCTCCCAGCTAAGTTTTAAGGTGCTGTTATCAAAGGGATAGTCCAAAGTACCCATCTTAGGCAAGG
>WEIS01085899.1:0-17408 GCA_013389965.1 Todus mexicanus
TTTTTTTTTCTGTAAAACCCCTTGGAGATGACGCAAGCTGTGTCTTCTCCCCAGGGCTGCTGGTTGCTGTGGGGGGTGCTGGCGGGCTGTGCCGGCGTGGTCCTCATGTCCCCCTTGCTCGGTGTGTGACCTTGGATGTTCTCTGCAGCGCTCGCTGTGCTGTTGAATCAGCTCTGAATTTCCTTGAATCTTTTGCTGGTCTCTGAGGCTCTTGTCAGGCTGGTTCTGGCCGGGCTCTGCCTTTTAACTTGTGTGGCGAGGGTCTACTGAGGAGACTCTTCTGCAGGTCTCGGTGCGGATCTTATGTGCGCTCGCAGCCCAGCAGCCACTGGCCCCCTGGGCTGACCCCCAGCAGCGTGAGGCTCCTTTTTAACAAGAAGTCCATTGAAAACAATTGTAAGTGAAAACCGGCTCTACCCAAACCCCTAAACCACCCCCGACCCTTCTAAGAATTGAATTCCCCTTTTTCAGTTGGAAAAAGAAGAGAAAATTTGTGGGGTTTTTGTTCCTTCCCGTCTGATGTTCTTTCTAGGAAAGAAAGCAAACCACTTTGCTTCTGAAATACCTGCAGGGACAGTTTATAACAGCTCAGGAACAGTTTTGCCCAACAACCTGAACCCAACAGCCATGAACGTTTTCTTCTTTCAGCCCATCTCCACCGTTCCTGGAGATGAGGAATGTCCTGCTTCAGCAGCTGGCCAGGAGGAACCGTGATCCTTCAGGGATGGATCAGGTGGGATGTTGACTGAATTGGTACAAAAGCCTTATTATTTTTTATTTTTAACTTTACAGGTGTATGTTTGGGAAGGTGCTGAGGTCCCTGCTCGACAGGGAGCCTGCTTTGGTTTTGCCGTGCTTGGGACGGGTGCTGGTTGTGCTCTGGGCTCTTCCATCCCCAGTTCAACCTGCACGTGGCTCCTTGATGGCTCTTTTCAGCTTCCTGCAGGGATGCTTCTATTTTTGAAGCAGTTGCACCTAAAAATACATCTCCAGGCTCCTGGGGAAGCTGGCTCTGCATCATTGAAGAGCTAATTAAACTGGGGGGAAACGCAGGCCCTCAAGCAGGGCCTGTTCCATCTTGCTAAGGATGTTTTTTTCTTAATTTTCTTCCTTTTTCCAGTAATCCACGTTGTTTTTGCTCTGCATGGACACGAGCAGTGCCGGCTACAGCCCTCTCCAGTGCTGGGCTGGGCGATGGATAGGGCTGGGCAAACAGCTTCAGGCGGTAATGAATCTAGTCCTATTGATTTCCAGGGTTAGTATCCAGCTCAGGTGTGCTGAGGGGACCTGGTGGCCTTCTGCTCTCCAGGCTGGCCATCAGCAATTCTTGGTGATGACCAAGTCACCAGAAGGCCAAACCTATTCCTGGGCTGATCCCCAGCAGCGTGGGCAGCAGGGCCAGGGTTTGGGGGATCCTGCCCCTCTGCTGCCAGGGCTCTGGGGAGCCCCCCCTGCAGGGCTGGGCCCAGCTCTGGAGGCCTCAGCCCAGCAGAGACAGGGACCTGGTGGAGCGGGGCCAGAGGAGGCCCCAGCAATGCTGGGAGGGCTGGAACCCCTCTGCTGGGAGGCCAGGCTGGGAGAGCTGGGGGGGTTCAGCCTGGAGAAGAGAAGGCTCCGCGCAGACCTTCTGGGGGCCTTGCAGGGCTTCAAGGGGCCTGGCAGAAAGATGGGGACAGACTTTGGAGCAGGGCCTGTGGGGACAGGACAAGGGGGATGGGTTGGAACTGCCAGAGGGAGATTGAGAGTGGAGAGAAGGGAGAAGTTGTTGATGCTGAGGGTGGGGAGAGCCTGGCCCAGGTTGCCCCAAGAGGTGGTGGCTGCCCCATCCCTGTCCCCATTGCAGGGGAGGTTGTTGGGGGCTCTGAGCAACCTGCTCTAGTTGCAGATGGCCCTGCTCCCTGCAGGGGGGTTGGCCTAGATAAGGTTGAAAGGTTCTTTCCCACTCGAACCATTCTATGATTCTATACATACAGCCCCAAGTCCTGTTTATATCATTGTGGGACCAAAATCTGTGAGATGGATGGGCCCCAGGGAGGTTCATAGGCTTTACCCTTGTGATGTTCTCACAGGACCTCTTTGGATAAAACACCCATAACCTCCTCAACCAGGCTTAAAGCACAGACGAGAGACAGCCTGAGACCGTTTCAAAGCTTATATCCAGAGCCAGCCGTGTTAATGCTGCCTGGGGCCTTCCTTGAAGACCTGATCTCTTGCTTAAGCAAATAGGCTTAAGTTTAATCCAACCCTATCGAAAACAACCTGAGCTGCATCAGGCTTTGGGATATAGTGCTTTAAAATCAATAAATATTTCAGGAGCGGAGGGAGCCAGTTTGTATCAGCAATGCCGGTCCGGGCTGGTCATTATTAATTCAATGGATGCAGTTGTAAATTGGCTGAGGAAGCACAACAGCCACAGTCACAAGTGCAGCTTCCCCGCCTGCAGTGCTGAGATGTTTTGCTGCATCTTCAGCAAGTCTGAATGGGACCACCAACCTTCAATCAGTTATTAGACACCCCTTAAAAGTAGTCTTTTTGCAGACGCTTGGATCTATGTCCATGATCCCTGATTTTATAAAGCTGGGTACAGCAGGACTTGGACTCCTGAACTGTGAGTTGTCATCTCTAGGTTATTTGTCCTGAATCTCCAGCTCCTGTTCGTGGTGATAGTCTTGAATCAAGGAGATTGTGCAACCTGCTGGCTGCACTGACAGCAGCAGGATCAGTCCTGTTCCCAGCCCAGCAAGGCATCTTGTTACCTCAGCTTCACATTTCCCCGGCCAAAATAAGGAGAAACTGAAACCTCTCTTCTTTCAAAGCCCTTCTCAAACCCGAGGAGGAAAACCGGCAAGAGTGTCCTGTTGTTGGGGTGGAGAGATAACCCAGATCCTTTCTTTAATAAGTTTGTGTAGGGAAAAATGTCTGAAAATGGGGCTCTCGGGGAATGGAAACTTCTGTACATGTGTCTATAATATATTTTGATTTATTTCATCTATTTTATGTATTATATTAGGTATATTTTATATAACGGGGGGTTGGATTAGATGACCTTGAAAGGTCCTTTCCAACCCCAAACATTCTATGATTCTATATATGTGTGTATATAGAGATATATATACACACACCTCCTGCCTTCTCTAGTCCCCTAACTTACTGGGAAGGGCACTTGGGTTCTGTCCTGATTTTGGTGCGATGCAGGCAGGAAGATAAAACCTCCCTGAGTTTTCTTTGACCTGGGGTTCCTGTTGTTGCTTGTTGGGGTGAGCAGATTGTAAATCTTGTGATATTTGATGGGTTTTGGCAAGTCTCTGTGTGCAGGGTGATGTAACCGTGTCTTGGGTCCTTCTGGAAGCTGAAGAAATTTCATCCCTTACAGCTGGGTAAAGGGGTGAGTCCTGAGGGNAAGATGGGGACAACCTTTTTAGCAGGACCTGTTGGGACTGGACAAGGGGTGATGGGTTGGAATTAAAAGAGGGAGATTGAGACTGGAGAGAAGGGAGAAATTGTTGGTGCTGAGGGTGGGGAGAGCCTCGCCCAGGTTGCCCCAAGAGGTGGTGGCTGCCCCATCCCTGTCCCCATTGCAGGAGAGGTTGTTGGGGGCTCTGAGCAACCTGCTCTAGTTGCAGATGTCCCTGCTCCCTGCAGGGGGGTTGGACTAGGTGAGCTTGGAAGGTCCCTTTCCACCCAAACCAGTCTATGATTCCGTGATATATATATATATATCTACACACATATGCCTCACGTATATACATGTTTACCCCATCAGACTAGCAGCACCAGTTCCTAATCTGCAGTTAAGTTGCCCAAAGATGACTAAATCCAAGCATGGTTTTTTTTTTTTTCTTCCCTTTTGCATAAGATCCGTGTTACAGGCTCATCTTTTACTACCTAAATCCACATTTTGGGATCGGCCTTTGATTTCTCCCCTCTCAACCGGCTGCTGTAACAGCGACCGGCATTAACGCGAGGGCTGCTCTTCATTACGGGAGCTGCTGTTTATCTCCCCAGCTCTGTCTGCTGCTGACAAAAGCCAGCTCAGGAGGGGGGTCTCTTGTTAATAAGCCGCGTGTGCACCCCAGCAGCGATATATTGATGTATTTTTAATAAAAAGTCTCCTTTAAAGGGCCACATATGTATTCCGTGCTAATCCCCTCATTACAAGATCTCAGGGCGGCTCGCGAGGTCAGCAAACGTGTGCCTCGCGAAGCCCGTTTTCATATTCCTCGCTGGTGTGTTAGATCTTGTGCTTCCTGAAGGGGAGAGATGATGAGAGCAATAAAGCCTCGCTGTGCTAATTATTGTCATCCTTGAAGTTTAGAGGATGGAGGTGCAGCGCCTCAATTAAGAAAAACGGGGAGCGATAACCCGATAATAGAAACCCCTTTGATTAATCAGTCCCTCTGGAAGTAGGAGGTTCTCCCTCCACTTCCCCTGTCCACCGTCGTCAAACGCCTTCCTTAGGATGGAATAATAGTGGGAGAAAGGGGGGTTAAGTGTTGGGGACAAGCTGCACTGAGGGGAGCAGGTTGGGTTCAGGAGTGGAGCGATGGTGAGGAGCTGCTGCTGAAAGCTTTTCCTTGGCAGAAACCCTTCTAGTGATGGGCATCACTCTGGGTCAGGAGAGATGCAGAGAACACGGTCCCCCACAACGTCCTTCTCTTTAAATGGGAGAGATGTGGATTTGATGGGTGAGCTGTTTGGTGGATAAGGAATTGGTTGGATGAGCTCAACCAGAGGGTAGCGGTCAATGACGTAATGTCCAGATGGAGATCCGTGACAAGGGGTGTCCCTCAGAGGTCTGTACTGGGACCAGTGCTGCTCAGTATCTTCGTTAATGACGTAGCGGGATCGAGTGCAGCCTCAGCAAGCTTGCAGACACCAAGCTGAGTGTTGTGGTTAACATGCCTGAGAGATGGAACGTCATCAAGGGGGACCTGGGGAACCTTGAGAGGTGAGCCTGTGTGGACTTCATGAAGTTCAACAAGGCCAAGTGCAAGGTCGTGCACATGGGTTAGGGCAACCCCCGGTATCAACACAGGCTGGGGGATGGAGAGATCTGGTTGGATGGGGCTCTGAGCAACCTGCTCTAGTTGCAGATGTCCCTGCTTAGTGCAGGGGGGTTGGACTAGATGACCTTGAAAAGTCCCTTTCAATCCAAACCATGGGGCCACATCATTTTGCTGTCTAAGCTGGAGCAGGGCGAGTGCCACTTGTTCATGTAGCACACCTGTAGTTAGTGGGACGGAAAGGCCCCTTAAACCTTCCTCTCTGGTGTTTACCTGGCTCTCCCGCTCGGGTTGCACGGAGTTTAATTTCGTTAAAATCTGATTAAAATATTCCATTACCGTTTGCTCTCCGGCTGCATAATGAACGCTCTGTGTACACTGTGAGCCGAGCGATGGGCGTCTGATGAAACCGAGACGAGGGCTCAGATTAAAGCAGCTAAACTTACATCGACCAACCACCACCCAGGCTTTGAACTGCTGCAGCCTGATTTTACTCAGTGTTTTCCACTCATTTAATTTTTTTCCCCCCTACTTTCATCATTTTTCTCCCACCAAAACCCCCCTCATCTATGTGAAACCCCAGAGTCTTGTCGTGTTGCTGCTGGCTGGGGAGAATGAGGCATCCTGGAGGTAAGAAGACTTTTAAAACAGGTTAGTGCTTGACAGAAGAAAATGTTCCCAACTCCCTACACCTGGTTTTCCCTTCCATGGTGGCTCTGGGTGGATCCCATGTGCTGGTCGATTGAAAACACAGCACCACACTTGCACAGATTCCTACCTCCGTCTCCCAGAGCTTCAGCGCAGACACTTAACGAAGTCTTAATTAACTTTCTGAAATATTTATGTGTTGTGCAGAGCAATGGGTAGGGCCAGTGGTATGGGTCCTGCCAGTTTGAAGCGTGCTCGGATGATTCACATCTCTTCCTACCTGGCTTTAAGTTGCTTGGTTACCAGATGTGGGAGCAAGCGGTGAAGGCAGCTTTGGCTTTGCAGGAGCCTTCTGCCTGCGTGGTCAGGTCTGCTCTTGGTGCCTTGGAGCTGTGAGATGAGACAAGCGTCAATCTGGCTGATCTGGAAGGGAATTTGGGAGAGGTGTGAGCTGTCCTTTGCCAGTTTCCCAAGGTGGGAGAGTCCGTGGGAGATGCATGATGCTCCCCTCTTGCTTTCTCCAGTTGTTTTGGTGATGAGGGTAGAGATTTTTTTTTTCCTCATCGACACCCAGCCCACAATAACTGGAGATACACCTTGCCCACCATCACTGGAGGTGGCCACGGAGCTTGTTCTGGGGGGCTAGCTCATTCTCCCACTCACGAGCAGGGCTGTCCCCCCATCCTCTCAGTTTGGGATGCAGCTGTGGGGGAAACCCTGGGCTAGGAAATCACGTTTATGGATGGCTGCTGATGTCTGAGTCTCCACCCAAGGGTGACACTGATGGGTGTGGGTGGTGCTCCGCGAAGTTTTGCTCCAGCAGTGCCCATCTTTCGTGGCTGCAAGGAAGGGCTTTTGGCTGCATCTCTTCTATTTTTCCTCCTCTCGCAGGCAAAGAGGGAGCCTGAAGGGGAAGGATTGCCTCCTGTTCTTTTCTGAGGACGCTTAGCACTGGAGGAGGAGGTGGCGATGGAAATGAGTCATCCGTCTAGCAGGTCGCTTCTCCCCCTTCAGCGCTGCTCCCACGCGAGAAGGTGGCGGTTCTCCTCCTTCCTCATCAGGGGAAACAATGAAGCTGTCGGAGCCCGTTGTCTCCTGCAGTGCAAAGCCTCTCTTGCTTTCAGAGATGCCTTCAGGAAGAGCAGGTTGGGGGCACATCCGTGGTGCTATCGTGGCCCTGCAATGCCATTGCACACCTCCCAGCCAGATTTGTGGCTTTGTGCTTCATATAAGGGGGAAAAAAGGAGGCTTTTCAGGCAGGGTGAGAACCAAAGCCCTCCAAATCCCTTGTCCCATCTCCAACGGCTGCCAGCACAGGGCAGAGCCCAGGGACCAGGCGGGGTTGTAGCGATGTTCTCCCAGCTGCTGGTGATCTGCAGCATGGGATGTCCTGAGCCACATGTGGATTCTGTGTGTTTAGTAACCATCCATGAGCTTATCCAGTCCTCACTAACTGTCCCGAGGCAAGAAGATCCGCTGATTGAACACGTGCCCTTCTAAGGATCCATCATTAAATCCTATGCAAGCCTCGGTCCCATGTTTGCATCCCCAAATGCGAGCAAAGCTCTTAAAGCCCACCAGCTTTGTTCCAGAAATTCCCAGCGTGTTTTAGCAGCTCCTGGGAACCGATTTCATATTTAGTACAAATGTTTCCCCGGCCCCAGCGAGCAGAAGGCGAGCGAATGGCTCATGCAGCAGCTGCTGATGCCACGGTTAATTTTAGCCCCAAATTTGGCAGCTCTAAGCAAATGAGCAGACCTTGCCCGAAGGCTTCAGCTTCACAATCCCCTCCACATCCCCACCCCCTCACGGCAGGGTTTGATTTGGGTGAGTGGGCGCTGCTCTTTTCCTTGGTAAGACACCGGTCTGGGTCCCAGGAGTTTAAAGCAGATTGTCATTAGCAGACACCGAGAAATCAGATTTGGCAGCTTGTCAAGGCTTACGTGTGCTGCTTCCAGCAGTTGTCCCGGTGACTGTAGGTGTCGGGTGAAGTAGCAAAGCCCGGTGGCTTTTGGTAAGCTACTGGAGACCCCTCCAAAGGTATGCGTGGGGCAAGAGATGCAATGGGATGGGTGATGCCGCAGCTGATCTGATGATGCTTGGCTTTGGGAGAAGCTCATCCTGCTCCTTCATGTCTTTAGAACAAGTGGTTGTCACACGACGGCTTTGGGGAGAGAAGCGTCTTCACGTTCCCCCAACCTCTGAAGAAGGCAGGGGCCAGAAGAGGAGGCTGGTGGCAATTTCAGGTGGTGCAATAGTCTGGTTTGGACTCAGGGAAGGGAAATGAGGAGGATCTCTGTCCTGTCATGCAGTGAGGAGGAGCATTGCCTTTAAATGTCAGCTAGCTGTGGTTTTTCTCGGCCACATTTTGGAATTTGGTAACACTTTGTGGTTGGTGCCTGGCTGTGACCCATGGCAGAGATAATATCCGCGTGAGGCAGAAGGGGCAGATGGAGGGGTATGGTGGGCTCCGTGAAGGGACAGGGGCTGCAAGGTGGCTTGATAGAAACATGAGTCACGCACGACTCCAGCAAACCCAGGTCCATTCTTACTCAGGACACTGTCAGGGATACTCTTGGCTGTAGGTTTTTCTTTTATTTTCTCAGGAACTTCTTTGGTGTAACCCTGATTCCACACGAAGACATTATTTCTGCCCTCGGTGATGGCCTCTCTCATTCAGCTGAGCCCTAAACTTCCTCAAGACGTAAGCTGGTGCCTCCCACCTTTATTGCCATGGCCCTTCTTCCAGGCAGGGGTATCTGCCTTCTCCTGCTGTGGGTGATGCTGGGCCCTCCTGGGGCTCTGCTCATGGTGAGTAGTAGCAGGAACCAATGAGTTGTCTTCTGTTTTGTGGGGCCAGGGGATGAGGTGAGGTGGGATTGAGGATAATCAGCAGAAGGTGGGCGTAGAGGGTCTCGTCTTGCTGCTGCATGGTGTGCACAGAGGGTTGAGGCAACTGATGTGCCTGTGGAGAGGCTGGAGCAGTATCTGGGGCAGGTGTCTACTTTGGTGCATCAAGATGCTCCTCTTACTAGTTGTCCTCCTCTTGCACCTTCTTGAGCTGCCTTCTTCCACCTTCGGTGTCCCTAACAGTGGTGAGGTTATACCAGCAGGACTGATTCTATTTCAGTGTGTGAAATGGGCTGTGCTGATACAAACGTCCTCGTGGGAAGTTGCTCCAAATCCGGGGTCCTTGGTGACAATGGGGTTTCCTGGCTGGTGCCGGGGCTGGGCTGCAGAAGCCAACATCTGCCAGTGCCCAGTAGCATCCAGGCTGCTTTTTGACTCCAGTGCAAGGAGGAGGTGACCTTGCCAATGACATTTTGGGATTAAAAAGCAACTCCCCGCCCATGAGCACGTGGCTGAGCCCTATCAACACCACAAGAGCACGGGCCACAGCGACCCAGTCCCCGCGTCCGTCCATCCATCCGTGCACTCGCGGCTCTTCCTCTGGCCCCAGTACCCACTGGCCTTTTGGCTCTGTTGTGCTAGGAAAGGTCAGCGCCGATATTAATCCCTAGATTAATTTTATTTATTTATTTATTTATTTGAGGTTATTTAAAAAGCGTGGCTTGAACTAAAAAAGCCTATTGTAGCAAATAGTAGGCTTCTTGTGTGGCATCCTTGAATAGGAGGGGTGTTATCCTGTCCCCATGACAACGAGCATTTGAATTAAGAGCCGTCTACTCCGAGCAATTTGCTGTCACATGGTTCGGAGGAAACACTTTGAAACCCTTGTAGTCTTTTCAATAGGCTTGATTGTTAGCGTCGCCCAAAACTTAATCATTAACAGGGCTCTGCAACAGATAATTACTGTGCTTGGCATTTTTCTGCCCCGCACGTGACCGGCGCGGTCCCGGGGACGCAGGTCGCTGTTAGCTCTTTCTCTTCTTTGAGGAGGTGGGTGAGAAAAGTGGGTGACGGACTTTGGCCGGCCTGAAAAATTTGGGCAGTGGCCCCACGCGCCAAGGGATGGATGATTTGCAGGAGGGGAGGCTGAACCTTGCTCAGAGCCAGCGTCAGATCGAGTGCCCATGTAATCCTAGAATGGTTTGGGTTGGAAGGCACCTTAAAGGTCGTCCAGTTCCACGCTCCCAAGCCATGGACAGGCTCACCTCCCACTAGATCAGGGACTTTATTTCCTCATTAATGCATTGGACTTCTTTTCCTTGGAAACAGACGACTCCTTGCCTCATTTCCTTGACCGTGCGAGTCATAAACGAGAGGATTAAAATATGCTTTGCTTAATTGAAGAGCTTGGTGGAGGGCAGTTGGATGCTGACTGAGCTACTCAATGACTGGAAGAGCCAGTCCTGTGATGGTGCTCTGACATCAAGAGCAGTATCATTGATGTATACAAAGGACAAGTGTCGGGTCCTGCACAACCCCCGGCCAAGTCTCCATGCTTAGAGAGGAGTGGCTGGAAAGTGCCCAATGCAAAAGGACAGGGAATGTTGGTCAACAGAGGCTGAAGATGAGCCAGTGTGTGCCCAGGTGGCCAAGAAGCCACCAGCATCTGGCTGGGGGCAGCAGGAGTAGGGCAGGGATTGTCCCCCTGCCCTGGGCACTGGGGAGGCTGCCCCTGGAATCCTGGGCTCAGCTTTGGGCCCCTCCCTCCCAGCAGGACCTGGAGGGGCTGGAACGTGGCCAGAGAAGGGCAACGGAGCTGGGCAAGGGGCTAGAGCAGGAGGCTGGGGAGGAGCGGCTGAGGGAGCTGGGGGTGTTGAGCCTGGAGCAAAGGAGGCTGAGGGGAGACCTTCTGGCTCTGCACAACTCCCTGAAGTTCATTCAGGAGGTTGGAACCAGGGAACGTCGGGCTCTGCTGCCAAGGAACAAGCTCCAGGGCAAGAGGAACCAGCCTCAAGTTGCCCCAGCCAGGGGAGGGTTAGGTTGGAGCTGAGGAACAATTTCTTGCCCCCTGTCAAGGGTTGCCCAGGCGTGTCCCAGGCTGCCCAGGGCAGGGGTGGAGTCCCCATGGTCCCTGGAGGGACTGAAAAGCTGCGAAGATGTGGCGCTGAGGGACATGGTTTAGTGGTGGACTTGGCGCTGTTATGTTAACAGATGGACTTGATGATTTTTAAAGGTCTTCTCCAACTAAAACGATTCCATGAGTCTACAAATATCTTGTCTGGGGGTTGGTTATTTGGAGGGGTTTTTTTCCTAATGAGTTTTTATTGCGAGGGGACAGTCATTTTGCATCCCACAGAAGGAAACCACCTGTGGGTTGATCCCAGCAGGACCCAACTTGGCCTGAGTGCAGCGCTCTTCCCCCAGCCACTGTGCCCTGGTGGGATCTCTGGTGCAGCCGCTGGTGTCCTGGCAGCGTGGGCAGCAGGTGGGCAGCAGGCAGCTGCAGTGGAGGTGCCCCCATGTCCAGCACTAATACGATTTGCATTGTGCAGGGAGCAGGTGGCAACAGCCTCATTTGCAATTTCTGTGCCTGCCACATGTCCTTTCAGAACCGGCGTCTTTTAACAGGGTTGTAAAATAGCCGGGGCCCGGCTGGCGGGACTGCTGCCATGAATAGAAACAGGCTTGAAAGAGCCTCGTGCACCTTCAAAACGTGCTTGGGTGGGTAAAACGTGGTCTCTCCCTTCTTGGCCAAGGCAAGCGATGCTCAGGAGAGGCCCGGGCAGATCAATAATGCAGTTGTCACCCTTGCTGCCATCCATCCAGTGACACGATTCCATCTCCACCAGTTGCGGAGTGTAATGTAGATTATGTCACAGCGATAGAAATGTTTGGAGGATTCATTTTTTCTGCCTTCAGAAATAAATGCCTTGGTCCTGCTCACAGTTACGGGGAGTCAGGGATTGCGTTATTCCACGCCGATGGTCTTTTTGGTTCATCCCATTGCTCCATTAAATAATATTTGATGGGATTTTTTGCCTTGAGAAGGGAAGCCCTTGTAGCTTCTCAGCTGGATGGGTGGTGGGGGAAGGCAGCCCTGGGATGGGTGTCACTAGGGGTGGGCATTCTGCTCCCTGCTGCCACCACAAAATTCCCTGGGCAAACTTCTCACTTTCTTTCCCTTGGAAAATGATTTCCTTGGCTTTGAAAAACGGCGTAAAATAGGTGGGAAATAAATGCAGGATGGAGCCACCCTGCCACCTCCAGAGCGGTGGGAAGGAGAGAGCAAGGCCAGGGCTTCTCCGTTGCTGCTGGATGCTTAGAGCAGGAGAGCTGAGTTCAACCCAGGAGATGATGGAAATCAGAGGAATGGGTTTCCCCAGGAGCTGCTTTTTTGATCTTTAATCTATTAAAGCTGAGCAGTTTTACTTCATACCAAGACCCTGTGAAGGCTCAGCCAGCCAGGGAGGATCGAGGGCTGGACGGCAGGTTTGCTGAAACCCACATGCCCACCTCTGGAAGCTGCAAAACATCTCAGTATGTGAAAAGGTTGAGGGGGGAACAACACAGGGAAAGGGAAGCAGTGAAGTGCTTTAAAAACAATAAAATATCAGCAGCAAAGTGGTGGTGTGGAAGCAAAGATACTAATGCTTCAACAGGGGCCCGACTGCAGTTGTTTTGTGTGTCTGAGTGAGGAACACCAGGATTCTACAAGAACCCTTCAAAAGGGAAGCAGGGCCACTGTCAAATGCCCAGACAACACAGACTGTGGCTTTTCAGATGATGTTGCCTAATTTTCCGGCTCTGTTGTTCTCCGCTCCTAAAAAGATCTGCAGTTGCTTTTATTTTTGAATGGAAACTATAGAAGGAAATAAGGAAAAAAAACCCCAACAAAACCCACAACCAAAACCTGAAGCAAAAAAAGCCCAAGCACAACCTTCTTGCAACAGGCATTTTAGATGAGAGCAAACCCTCTGAGTCCTCTGCTGTGAGCGGTGGGTCGCTGGGACTGTGGCGGGTTCCCATCCATGAGGATGCTGCCTGCTGGACTGGAGCTGGCGTATTTCATTAGTGCTAGACCAGAGCTGGCTTATTTCTCTAAAGCAGCTTCTCTCTGCTGGGTTGGGATGTTGCTTCTGGGCTGCTTCCCAGGGTAGAGGAGCTGACATGAACTTGAGCCCCACAGCAGCAACCAGCTGCATGTTTGGTGTTCGCAGGGCTCAGCGTTGCCTTTCTCATCGGGCTGGATTCAACGTTGGCTTGTGGCTTTTGGTTTTCATGTGCAGAAGGGCTTGGAGTTGCCTTAGCCTTAAGCTGTGACGGAGCTTCAATGGAGCATCAATCAGGTCCAGCCGTTGCCACTTGGAGAGAATGATGCTGGAGAAAGCGCTCGTGCTCCGTACTTGGTGTGTTCTTGCCTGTCACGTAAGCACTAAGGGGTTTATTGTTCGGGGGTTTTTGTTTTCTTCTCTTTTTCTAAAATAGAGGTATTTTGTCTCTTCAGGATGCAAAATCCTCGTGGGATTTGCAGAAGGATGGAGATCTGAATGGATGGTGTGCTGGGGCTGGAGGTGAGCGTCTGAGGAGAGGGGCAGGAAGGAAGGAAGGATTAATGGGGGCTGAGGAAGGTGATGGATGCTGCTGCTGCCTGGTTTAGGAACCTTAAAACTAACCTGTGCTAAGAGACCTGGGCAACATCTGCCAGAGCTGTGTCCCGCTCTGAGGGACAGGGCTTTTGACACAGAGTCAGCCAGTACCTGAGCCTGTAGCTGCTGAACGGTTGCTCCGAAAGCCTAATTTTTTTCGGCTGACCCAGAAGCAGCATCTTGCTTCTCCCTCAACTCCATCACTGGAGCATCTCCCTTTCCCTGTCCCCAGCTCACAAACCTCAGCATCTTGTTTCTTAATAACCCTCATTATGCCACCCCGAGCTAATGTTTGATGGCTGTGGCTCTGGGAGCTGCTCCCCTCTCCCCTCCCTGGTTAGGGACCAGCCTTGCAGCTATGCAGGGGTTTAAAAGGGCTGCAGATGATCACAGCCATCAGCCACCTTGAGGGTTGAGCTGAACAAGTCCAGGTATCAGGATGCAATTAGGAAGGGAGGGTGGGAATGAGCCGGGGAGGTCACGGGAGCCAGACATGGCTAGGGGTTAACGTGGCTTAGTTTTCAAGCTGGCACTTGAAAATGAGAAGGCGAAGGGGCAGGGACTGTGTGTTTTCTTTTAGGATGAGTGTCAGAACTCAGTGCATTTTGCTTGTATAAACCTACAGATGGAGTGTCCTGGCCGAGAAGCGGAACAAGAGCAGCTCCTGGCTCTGGGGTGGGGGCAGATGGAGAATTTAGGCTCAGCAGAGTGTGGGGCAGTGATTTTATTCCACCCACTGTTATGCTCTTTCTTTGGGGCTGAGTTTTTGGGCACCAACAGAGATTGGTTCTGCATCCACATGGACCTTTGGTCTCACCCAGTGTTTCCACCCTGGATGGACTTAAACCTTTCTGTGGGTCTAGTCCAAAATACCCAAATTGGCAAGAGCAATGCATTTGACATCAGCTGTGCAGGAATGTTCCCCAGAGCAGTATTTTGGGGTGAGAAGGCACAGAAGAGGTCTTTCGCTCCTCCTCAGAGTAATGTGTGGGGCCAGAGGGAGGTTGCTCAACATGAGTGGGAGGAGAAGTCAGGGTTGCAAAACCCGAATAGGGGGCTGCAGATGAGGGTTTGGCTGGGAAGAGGGGCTGGACCCTTGGCTCTGGGTCTACATTGTGGCAACTGCCTCCTCTGCTGCTTTGGGCTGGGCAGCGCAGAGGATTTATCATAGAATCACAGAATCTTCGAGGTTGGAAAAGACCCTTGGGATCATCGAGTCCAACCATCAACCCTACTCTGCAAAGTTCGCCCCTAAACCATCTCCCCCAACACCACATCTAAACTCCCTTTGAACACGTCCAGTGATGGGGATTCAACCACAGAAAGTCTCCCTGCAGCTATGCACAAATTGCCAGCCTGTGGCTAGGCTGCTGCTATGCAATTAAAAGCTTTTGCCAGTGGGAGGCTTGATTAACTCCAGTTTTCTAGGGTTAATACCCACATTTGTATCTTCTGCAGCTGGTTCTGTCTGCTAGATTAGCTGGAGTTTGGACACGGCTGCAAGAAACTCCTTGTGGGACTTGCTTGGGTCGTGGCAGTGTTTCGCTTGGCTGGTGGTTCTGGGCTGGTGGGAGAGATACAAACTGTGTGACTGAAGCATTTCCACGGGGGAATGTGAATGCAGTGGAGATAGAGTGTATCAAAGTATTGAAAAACATAAACCACCAAAGGTGGGGTGATCCCACCACCCCCTGGACAGCCTGGACCAGTGCTGTAGTGAAGGAAGGTCTCTGTCTGAGCTCTGACCATCCTACCCATCTTCTGTCCAGCCTCTAAATATCTCCTTCACCCTTAGTCTTGCATGTCTTTAGGTAGCAAATAGCCCTGTCCTGCAGTTTTCAGGGTGTTTGAAGGTGTCTATGAGAAGGGAGTGGAATTTGAGTGGGCTGTGGCAGTATCACGTGCCAGTGAAATGGGAGAAAACTGTTGGGAAGACTCAAGATATGATTAATAACATTTCTCTAGCTTTCTCATACAAGGCTTTTCCTTACCCAACCTGCTCTCCATGCTGGTTATGAACCTCTTCAACCTGAGCCAGTTTCGAGTTATTAGGGCCACCAAGCTGCTCCTGGAGCCCATGGCACCTAATAGTTTCAACAGGTTCAGTTAAAAACAAGCCTCCTTTTCTCCTTCAGCTCTTGGTTTGTGCCAGCAGGGGATTTTGGGGGGTTTGAAACAGATATCCTTGGGAAGAGCCATAACCCACTGACCTCCAGGGGATGCAGCTAATGTGCGTGAAGCACCCTGCTGCTGGTGGCTGCAGGAAGGAGTTAACTGGGGTCAGCAGCCAGTTATTTGGTTTTCCCCCAGCTGATATGGAAAAGGAAGTTGGTATTTGTATCTCTGCAACAGCCGCGTTAAATAGGAAAATAACCCATGGAAAAATAACCTGTTTCCAAAGGTTTCCCTCTTTCCTGAAGCTACAAAACAGTCGCTTGAGCTGCCTCTCCTCCTGCCGCGTGAGAGCAAGCCTTGGTCTTCTATTGTGTAGGAACGTGGGTTTTCCCCACTGAATGGGTTCACCATGCACCCCAGGAACACCCTGGGACCATTTGGAGATGAGTGTGATGTGCTCTAAAAAGTTGGTTGTGGGACAGGTCTAACTGGGGAGAAGTTTAATGAGATTCGTGGGGTTCCCAGCACAATGTTGTTTGCTCTTCCGTCCATCCCCTGAGTCCTGGGCAGCTCCTCCAGCTACTTCTTCCTACAGGGCTTCATCAGCAAGGCCAAACTCTGCCATCACTTGCAAGACTGCGGATGTAGACGACTGACGGTGTGTGCTTGGGTCAGTCAGGATTTTCCCTACAGTAACTGAAAACTGACACGAAACTGTGACCCTTGCAGCTGGATTTAACTCCCTTTGCTCTTGCAGGTGTCTCTATGGCCACCAGCCACCAGAGGAGGAGCCCCCCCGGGTACTTGCATGTTAATCTCCATATTCAGCTCATCCCACTGATGAAATGTGAACCCTGGATGGGTTCACTGATGCATTTCAGGACAAGGTGAGCTGTGTCCCACCAGCATGTTTCTTCTTGGCAGCCAACGTTGGGGCTGAAGTCCACCATGCATGAGATCATAGAATCATTAGGTTGGAAAAGACCCTTAAGATCATGGAGTCCAGCCATTAACCTACTTTCAGGGGGGGATCAGTCCCACCTGGATGACTGCAGGGAGGCTCTGGACTCACTGATATGCCCAGATTCACAGAAGCTTCCTCCCAAAGGGCTCTAGAGCTGCAGCTGTGCTTGGCAGGGTCCTTGGGTGAGGGTCATTGGCACCAGGTGCCCAAATTTCTCTAAAGCAAACCCTGGAAGCCTGTCTGGTTTGCACAAAATGTGATCCTGTCCCTGTGTGCTCAGGTGACCAGTGGTTTGTGGATACCTTCCCCGGACAGCACAAACCACTGAGGTTTTGTATCTAACGTCCGCAACCGTGCGGGAATGAGAAATGGGAATTCCTGCTGCCGGTGGCACCGTGGGAGTTGTTAGCATCCTCTGGCATTTATTTCAGCCGGCCACCTCGACAATCTCGTTATTTTCTGCACGCGACAGATAAATGAGCATTTCCACGTAGTCAAAGCAAGTATTGATGAAGGCCCAGGAATGGGCTGATCAATTCCATGCTGGTTCTTACCCTGGTTGGACCGTAGGGCTGCTCAGCTGGAGGTTACCCCAAGCGCTCGGCTACTTTGCCCATCATTAACAGTCATATGCGCTCAGACAATAAGGGCCTGTTTTATTGTCTTAGTGCGCGGCCAATCTGGGAATTAACTGGGATATTTGGAAGCACCTTAGCTGCTCTCGCTGATGCAAGGACCCGAGTTTCCTCTCCTAATCTCCCCCAGGCAACCAGGATCTCCCGCCGATCCCCCGCGCTGGATAATGTGCGTAAGCTGGTTACGGTGAATTTGCACGACTAAGCAGTTCTGCTCAGGCTGAACACAACTTCATTAAGGCCCTGGTGAGAATTTGAGCTTGCTTGTTGCCTGTCCTTTGAACCCTACAAAGGCAGATTTCGAGCAACAATTGACTTTGTGTTGGGGATCATGGTGACCACTCCAGCTCCCCGGCACAGTTTGCTTCTCTAGAAAATGTCTTTTCCTCTTTGCTTCCCTCCACAGTCACTCTGTTGAGGTGAAAAATTATCGTGGAAAGTTTTATTTGTGGAAAAAGGTAAACCTTGCACACAAGTGAGAAAACAAACCACTGGTTGGCTGCGGTGGCACACAATGAGTTGGTGATGGATGTACTCTTTGCTGGGT
>WEIS01085935.1:0-11228 GCA_013389965.1 Todus mexicanus
GCATACAACGTCCTCAACGTGTGCCTTTTCTGCTGGGCTGTTTGGGCAGGCAATAGCACTGTGTAGTGCTGAGTAGCTATGTTGTCACAGCTTGTGCTGGTGCAGCAACAGCAGCAGCTGTGAATGTAAACTAAATTAGTTATTTTGGTTCAGGAAAAAGACCCTGCTGTGATGATCACCTCCAGGAGGCCTATCTCTTGCAAAGCTTCCATACAGTCTATATAGATCCAGGAGCTGGTGCTATACAGCAGGTTTATTAAGGGATAATATTCCAGTCATACTCTAGGACTGAGGTACTAGAAATTTGTTCATTATTCTGTATGGTATAAGGATGAAATTTCAATACCACTTTTCAGAGGAAGAGGAAACAAATGTCTAAACTAAGCAGCAGAGATGAGATGGGCATTTCTCTATTTCTGAAACACACAGATCTCTAAATATTACTAGCCTCTCCAGTTTAGAGATGAGGAATATATTTGATACTGTCTTCAGGATGCACCTCATGGCACTAAATAACATGGTGCTTCCAAGACTTAAAGAATCAACCTCTCTGAATATTGGTCTATTCAAATGCTGAAGAAAGCGTTTCCAATATTGAGAGAGATGAGAGGATTTTCCCTTACAGGGAAGAAAAGTAAGGACTTGATCTGCAAGTGTGAAATGTGAAACAGAATAAAATTGAAAAGCAATAGAGGAGAGCAATCATCCTATGCAATTCTTTCATTTTAAGCATCAGTGAGCAGTGAAGCTGATGAGAACATTCAGCTTGCATCTACCAAAAGTACCATTCTAAGTTTGAGATATGTGTCAGTTACTCTGTTGGCCTCACTTGAGAGGGGGTTTTGCATATGGAGGACCATGAAGACCAAAAAAAAGAAAGCATGACCTTAGGCACCATAAAATTTGATTGTAAGGATGATGAATCTCTCCTGCCAAAAAGAAAAAGCCAAAGTAATGAAATAAGGATTTGATTGACAGTATGTTTGTTTATAAGAATATTACCCAAGTCATGCTATAGAGTGCTCAGCTGTGGTCTCTTAAGGTGGGAAAAGCAAAGACATTACAGATAGGTCCAGGAGTTTATGAACTTGAGGATGCAAAACCTGATTTTTCATAGGATAACATAATCTAAACTAGAAAAGCCCTTAAGACAAGCAATAATCTATTCAGTGATGAAAAAAAGTCTTGAGTTATAGAGAGGAGGAAAACTGCCAAAGTCAGAGATTTTTGTTCCCATTTGTGAAGATTTACAAGTCCGTGTAGATGTAATAGATGCATTCACCTGTTTGACCGCAGACTTTCTTATCCCCAGCATTGAATTGTCATTCTTTAGGACACTGGCTATTATTAATTGTGGTTACAAACACAGGACCCCAAAGGTAAACATAATTTTTGGGCAGCAGGTCAAAAAAGTTCTTTTCAGAGCCTTTTTTTTTTTTTTTTAAAGTTCCGTCTGCCATGCTTTCCAAATGTTCTGTGTTGTCCGTGTTAATTTGATTCCTTTCTTGATCTTCATTTAAAAAATAATCTTAAAAGACTTCGTTCACAATGTAATTTAAAGGGAAAACCAGACAGATTTTCCCCAAAGTTACTAATCTACAGCACTTGTTTTCACCTTATTATATGCAGTCCTATGGTTCTGCAGTTCACTTAAGAAAAGTCCCGAAAAAGGTAACTAAGATTTTAATTTTTTTTTTTTTTAGGTTTTAAATTCAAAAGTATTAAGAATGCTAGTCCAGAGATCACTCTAGAAGCTGAAAAGGGAGTTAAGAACCACCTGTCAGATTTGTAGCTGATCTATTCATGATCTCTCATATCTTAGAGATCAGAATTGTTAACTCCAGGTCCATGGAAATAGGCACAGAAAAAGCAAGGCCAGGACGAAAACAATGCTACAGGAAGGACTAGAATAGCTAAAGGAAGAAGGTTTAATTTCATGACAATTCTGATGCTTCTAAATTGCGGTTTGCTGCTCTGTCCACTCTTCAGTGTATTCCCAAAGGAGTAATTCTCTGAAAACGACATTTTCAGTTGGAAGTGGGCAGATTTTAAATTCAGGTGATTTTAGTTTTCTTCTCCTCAAAAAACTCCATCAGAATAGCACTCTCCATAAAACATTTTGGCTCTGAAAGCCAAAAATATATTTTTCAGCAGAAATATATTTTGTCAGCACAAGTGCTCTGCCCAGATTTTACTAGAGTTTAAGCACTGCTGTGTGGTGTGTTGCTAGACCTCATGAGTGCAGCATGAAGGGCAAATGCCTTGGGTCTGCAGTAGCCCAAGGGAATGACAGAAGTTCCTTCACTGAGAAAAAGGGCATGCATGTGATGAAGTAGAACAGTTGTCATTAAAGGTCTGTGTTTAGGTGAAACCAGCCAAGGTCTGTGCCAAAAGCAGTTATATTCCCTTGCAAGCTTTTTCTTTCCGTGTGAAACTCAGGTGAATTATTTTTAATCACACAGCAGAGTTTGCAGTCCCAGAAGGGGAAATTTTCATCAAAAGCATTGATTATTTCTTCCACAAAGAGCTTCAAAACTAGGAGGCTGCACTTTCCAGCACATCAGGAAACATGAGATGTTATTCCAGCAAACACTCGAGTGCATCACAGAATCACAGAAGATTGTTAGGGATTGGAAGGGACCTCGAAAGATCATCTAGTCCAATCCCCCTGCCGGAGCAGGATCACCTAGATGAAGTTACACAGGAACTTGTCTAGATGGGTTTTAAACGTCTCCAGAGAAGGAGACTGCAACCCACCTGGGCAGCTTGTTCCACTGCTCTGTCACCCTCACTGTAAAGAAGTTCCTCCTAATATTCAAGTGAAACCTCCTGTGATCTAGTTTACACCCGTTACCCCTTGTCCTGTCACTGGGTGCCATCGAGAAAAGTCTCGCTCCATCCTCCCGACACTCGCCCTTTCCATATTTATAAACATTAATGAGGTCACCCCTCAGTCTCCTCTTCTCCAAGCTAAAGAGCCCCAGCTCCCTCAGCCTTTCCGCAGCAGGGAGATGTTCCCCTCCCTTCAGCATCTCTGNCCAGTTCACATCCACCTCACTACTCAGTTGTCCAGATTGCACTTCCTCAGTTTTGCTGCGAGGATGCTGTGGGAGACTATATCAAATGCTCTACTGAAGCCCAGATAAACTATGTCCACCACTTTACCATCATCTACCCACCTGGTTTTGTCTTCATAAAAGCCTATCAGATTGGTCAAGCATGACTTCCCCTTGGTGAAGCCGTGTTGACTGCCTCTAATGACCTTCATGTCCTTGATATGCCTAGAGAAAGTCCCAAAGACAAGACGTTCCACGACCTTTCCGGGGATGGAGGTGAGGCTGACAATGTACAGGATATTTCTGAACCTGTTGAAAAGTGCTAGTTTTGGTACCTGTTTGTGTGGAATTCTTCTTTCCTAGAACTGGTGCTCTGTCACTCTTTAATGTCTCATTCCCTCATTAAAAAGCTGACATTTTCTATAGGTGGTCTAACTTCAGTGTTAGATTATGCCAGGTATATGGGTGACACTATAGTACCATATTGTCCATGCTCCAGAGAGTTCTAACATTTAGCATTATAAAATCCATAATGGTCATTAAGAAGATGAAGTAACATTTAACAGATATCTTTTCTATTATTTTTCCTTTCCTTTTTCCTAAATAGGCATCATTCTTTGTTTATAAGCTGAATCTCTGCTGTAAAAACTACAGTGCGTAAGAATACAGCATCTTTTTTTTTCTGATAAGGCTGCCCTTTCTTTGATGCCCTTTCTGTGATATTTTTGACCAGGTCTTGTAAGATAGTAGAGACTGTGGTGCCTCCTCCGTGGCATAAATCTTACTCCACTGAGATAACAAAAGGATAAGCTGTTAAGTAGACATTTGGCCAAGGATGTTTTTTGATTGTTCAAGAACAGTGCTTTAAACAGTAAAGTGTCAGAGAAGGCACATCCTTGGATTTGGTTCACTGGTACAATCTTTTAAGTCTAATAACAGAGACAAACTCAAGTGATTAAGCCAGGAAAATACATACTCTCTAAACCACTACCACACAGGAATGAATTAAGTGTCATTCTACAAGCCTACAACATATGCTTATAGACATTTTCTGGGCCCTGATGAGAAAGCTAAAACCACTCTGGTGACCTGAGGTGGCCTTGAAGTCTACAAACTAGATACCTATACTGTCACCATAACTGACTGGAACAAGAAGCTAAATTAACTACGAACTGCTGTTTCTAATCCAGCCAGAACATTGACCTGATCTTTCTTTTATTTTTTTCTCCTCTTTTTTTTTTTTTTTTTTTTTTTTTTTTTTTTTCCTTTCTATTTAGTCCTGATATACGGTCAATTTTACAAAAAAAACCCAAATAATTTCTTTTTTCAAAGCTTTCTTTTGTGTCAGTGTCCCACACTCTTAACAGTAGTTAAGACAGAGACTAGGTGTCCAGCAGTTCCCTGAAACAAGCAAACAGATTGGACATTTGACATCCTGTTCTACATTTTTCTGCTAGCTGTCATTGATTATAAATAGTTTTTTTAAAAGAAGCTGAGAAAGAAAAAATTACATGAGATGGCAGGCTAATTCAGTCTCCACCTAGAAAGGTGTAACTATCCGTGATGACATATACTTCTCATTTTGAGGTATGTTTCAGAAGTAAATGAAATTTGAAAAATTAAAGGGATACTATTTAGGGAAAAACATAGTTGCTGAGATCTAAATAAAAAGTCATCCTCCTGCTCCTCCTTCACCCTCTGCCACTAATGAAGACAGAGGCAACATAGCAAGAAATTGGATTTCTGACCCTGCTCCCTTTGAAGTCAGTTACAAAATTCCCATTAATTTCTGCAGAAGTAGGCTCAGATTTTTAATTTGTAGTGTCTTGTTTCACAGTGGAATGTATATATTGTCTCAGCAGCACACCTTTGTGCTGCCAAAATCCATTGAGATGCTTTGCACTCATTTGACACAGCAGGTTGGGCTCATTTAATGGTAGCTAAACAGAGAGTGCCTACTTTTCAAGTGCTAAATTTTAAGACTTAAGACAGTTTTCTCTTTCTACTCTGGTACAATACATGATGTTCTCTGGACATTCTTGGCAAAACAAACAAGATCTTTAAGTATATTCTGTATATTGATTGAGTCCTCAAATATTATCAGAGGCAATGTCACTTACCCTTCTAATGTCATGTCTTTGCTGAGCTCAAGACATTGTCTATACATGTTGTGTAAGTTTAAGTGACTCAAACCTAGATTGATCATGTTAAAGCAGTGCAAATTCTCCCATTAAGTGTGTTTGAACAAGTTTAAATCTCCCTTGAATTGATTTAGCCTGTGTCCCTTTGTAAACTAATACAAGCAGTTAAAATAAGAGATAAACTGGATGAAACACATCACATTAAACTGGTGAAACTTTTCTTGCACAGGTAACACTTAATAGAAATTTCAGGCACAAATAGCAACTTTTTTGAGAGACTGCAACTAGTGAATATAGAAGATTCTAATGAATTTTGCACCTGTGTATGCTGAGGTATCTAAATTTTATTGTCTGAATAGCAGGACACAGTGCTGAACGGACCCAAACTCATACATGAAATTTGGGGAAACGGTAAACAGAGTCTGCTGAACATCTTTACCTATAGAAATATGTTCAAAGACAGATGAACTTTCAGTTAAGGACCTTGTCTGGGGTGTATTTCTATCCTTATGTCAGGTTTCTTTTACTAAGAACGCCACTTAGGCCCAGATGGAGAGTAGGTCCTTTGCATACTCTACTCTTCTTGGCCTGAGCAATTTGATCCATGAGCTTCCTGGAGTCTCTGAAAGCCCAAGTGCTATGGGGTGGGCTGTTCGAAGCCAGCCAAGGGGATCTGGCTCAACTTCTGCCCCTCACGCAGCAATTTAAGACTTTGAAACAAAGCTGCTCTTGAGGTGTTGCCATCTACATTGGATTCATAGAACAGTCCAGATGAAAAAAACACAAGCCCCGTGGCAAAAATAGGTTACCTATGCTATAAACATTTTTAAGTAGGAGAGTGTGCACTGTCTTTTGGCTCTGCTCTGCTCTGCAAAGCAACAATTATTGTACATTAGACAGTCATAGGATAATGAAAAAAAAATAATCAGAAAATCCAGAGCACAGGGACTAAAATGCATATATCCCCCTCTGAGCTGAAACCAGCCAATGTTCAAAATCTGATTCATGTAGGTCATATAGGATGAAGAGGTGAACTTTGTGTCCTGTTTTTATACCAAAATAGGTCTGTAAAGGACAGGGATGTCAAAAGCCAAAGATACTACAGGATTTAAGAAGAGGAGGAACAGAAATGCAACACTGAAAGTAGAGATCATATACACAATTATTTGTTATCAGGTCCAACTCCAATCATTCCACATAACTGCACTGAAAATCACTGAGATCGTGCTAACACACAACACTTCCCAAGCAAGTTTTCTGACCCCTCAAACAGTTGCTCGGACCAGCATCTTGGAAAACATATCTCGGTTCATTTTGACAGGAAACATCTTACCTCAGTTATGAAAGTCTCAATGTCTATGTTTAGGGGTTTCAGGGCCAAACCCCATGGAACAGATTTGTTTTGCCCCTTTCTTCCCCTCCCTCTCTGTCCTCAAGCTCTAAGGTCTCAGCTCCTACTTCCCAGCATGACAACAACCACATCATTACGGATTCTCCGTCATTTCGGGTATAATCCCATCTGACATGCCACAATTCCTTCAGAGGCATAGAGACGATAATCATGTCAGAATCTGTCTGCTTGCCTTCGACTTGTCCTCTCAGATGGGTTGGCCCCTTTTTCATTTTCTGACCCACTATCTGTAACCAGGCAGTTTGCTTTCTGCAGCCGTTTCCTGCAGGTGGTGACTGAGGCACTGGGGGGGCTCTTAAAGGTACGACACCTCTGCGCCGGCCTAATACAGCCCAGACTGCGGCAACTAGGACAAAATCCACATTCAAATACACGGACAGGAGTGTTACATAATGCCATCCCTCCACGGGTTTTCCTTAAAGGAAAAGGGGTGGTGTACAAAGAGATTGAGGGAAAGAGTATATACAAATACATACAAACCCCAATCTCAGATGGCGATGGGTTTTCCCACAACACATGGATGCAGGCCCAACCACGCTGAGAGCAACAGCCATAGCCACAGCTAGGAAGGAAGGTGAGAAGGGGTTGCTAGGACTTCCTGTCCCTTTTAAATAGAGGATAGGCAGGAAAAAGGATGGAATAACATGAACAGGTGGCTCCAGAGGGGTCACCTGCCCGCTCCTTGCCCACCTGTTAACCCTTAAACCATAACACTCAATAATTCTTTGGGAATGGCTGAAGTTATTTAAACCTCTTGCACTGCAGAAACATATTCCTTCCTCTAACCGAAAGACTTCTTTTCCGAAGGTTTATTGAAAAATGAAAGTCTCATATAAAATGTATTTCAGATCATTTAACTTCTCTACCTCCTTTTATAATCCAATGAATGCTATTGGTTTTAGTAATCTCCTTGTGAGCCTAAGTACTATGGGGCTCAGATTAAAATACAGCGCATATGAATCTGCGTTCATAAAATAAACTAAGTCTTTTCTTGCTTATAAGGTTGCAGGCACTTGACTCAAGCAATGCAACTGAGAAATGGGATGCAAGTAAACTGCTGCTAACTGATTTTTATTCTTCTGTGTCTGCACAAATCAAGTACATATGATTCAGCTACTATCTAAATTAGAGTTGATAAAGCTGACACATCTCTACAAGGAATCCTTTCTGGAGATATTAAACCTGCAGCCCATATCAGTGTTTTTGTAGTGCTATCAGCCTATGTGATCAGTGACAAAGATTAGCAGTGAACTTATGTCCATGGCAATTTTTCCTTCCACTGTTTCGGCAGAGATGGGTGCTGTGGTCTAAGTATAGATATGACTGATTATAAATGTGCTGCCCTTGGCTGGCAGCAAAAAATGAAACCCCCAAGTAAAGTACTTATCATTTGATAACAGTGGTCTCCATTGAAGCCAGTCCAGCTGTGGCTCAACATCCTCAGACTGAAAAACTCTTGCATAAACCTTGATGACAGAACCAAACAACTGAGAACTGCTTTGTCTCTTACCCAGCAATTAAAGAGCAAAGTTATCAAACTTAGCTTCTAAGAAAAAATACATTCCTGTGAAACTGAATATGATTGATGGCTTCTTGCAATTTTAAATAATACCCTCTAATGCTTTATTCCAATTCTTAAAAAGCTTTTGTTTTAAGACATCTATTCCTGACAGCTAGTTTAATTCTAAAAAAAACCCCAAAACCTAGAAACCTAGAAGTCAAAAATACAGAGTGAAGAACTGTTCAACTCTGGTGCCAAAGTCTCCCTCACAAGATTCCACCCTCAGACAGTCAAGGAACAACAGTGCAGGCACGTTTTGAGATCAGCTCATTTGGAATGATCAAAAAAAGAGGACAGAAGTACAGCTACACCCACATCCTTATCTTTACTGTTATGCTTTCAGAAAGACTTCAAGTATTCTAGTAAAACTTGTCTTGAATAAAGACAGTGCTACCCTGTTCCTCTCAATTATTTTCATTACTCTAGTTCTAAAGGAGGTAGGTCCAAAATCTTGGTGGGTGAGAGAAGTGTTCAAGTCTGGAATGAAATGAGCTCTTCCATTTTGTTGTGAAGTTCTGACACAAAGTATATATACAAGTACAGATACCCCATCCCTTGAGAATGCTCCAAATCCGAATGCTAACCAGTGCGTGAATATTGCAGTTCTGAGGCATTTTTGTTGCTAGAAATGGAAGGTGTCGTGAAGAACCTAGTGACTTTTCAATTCAGTAGCCAATGCATAGGAGTATGGTGTATCCTAACATAATCTATGTACATTAACTTCCATATATGGTAAATAAACCTAAAGCACAGAAAAGAACTTTATTCCTACAGATCTGAGAGGGACCACTGTCTGAGATGATACAGAATTGTAAGAAAAAGAAAATACTATTGCCCACTTTCAAGTGTGTTTTCATTTAAAAAAAAATATTCTAGAATACAAATGTTGTGGTTTTACTTTTGCTATCTTTTTTAGTTTTTTAAGAAGGCTTGGACTGTGGTGGAAGAACTTTTGGTAATTATGCCACTTTGAAGTGTCCTTACAACTCAGACAATGGCAAGATGCTGAAGATATGATCTATAAACACTCTTCATTGCACGGAGAAATGAAGAGCAGTAAATCTCTGCATCCGCCTGATGGTTAAATAGAGCAAAAGGTTTTACAGACACATGAATAAGGACAGACATAAAAAACCTAGACATATACAAGAGAGTATTAATGTGAATTTCCCACGAAAAATTATTGGGCATGGTTGTAATTTTGGCACTACATTTGCATAAAATTACAATAGCTAAAAATTCACTAACCTGCTCACCTTCGTAAGGCAGTTAATTCTCCTCATGAAGGAGGAGGAAGAATGAACTGTTGGTCAAGTTATTCAACCTTCTGTTGCTGTACCTTTATAATATGGCCAGTGTGGCCTCACTGCTTTAGGGCAAGTTGGAACATCACTCAGTGCTTCTGTAGGCCCGTAAGAAATACTTTTCATAGCAAAATAATGAAGGAAATGACTGAGATTTGTGCAGGTGTTGGACATGCTGTGCTCCTGCTAAGCAGGGACATTTTGCTTCTGGTCTAAAACTGTTTCTCAAAGATCAGTTTGTCCATGCCTTATTGGATACATCCGTGTTCTTGTGGATGTCACTTGTTTTTCATATCTTCTAAAAGGGGTTGTTATGAAGTTTATTCCTATTGATATGGGAATAAATAAAGTGTTTGAAAACATGAAGTCATATGGCAGTAAGAAAATCAGTCAAAGCTGTTACACAGAAATACATGGAGAACTTCATAGCCTTAAAGGAAGAAAAGCATTGCCTGAATCATCACAAATCACAATATGACAGACCCATGTATGCTGAAGGAATGCATGACCTCATACAGTGAGATTTACCTGGCACTGTCAAGTTTCCATGATAATTCGTAAGTGTGAACCAAACTAATCAGAATTGAGCTTCTGCTTGTCTTTCTGTTGAGAAACCTTCCCAAACTTAATTTCCTTTAGGTCATAACTAAAATATTCATTAGCATGTAATGTAGACTTGTGAGACTTCTAACAAAATGCACAATAGATATGGATTCAGGATGGTATAATTAGAGTTTTCCATTATACTTGGTGAGCAGAGCAAGTTCAAGATTATTTTTTCTTGCTGTATTATACCATTTGAAAGAAAATGTCAGACATATCATGCTAAAATAGGACAATATTCTTCCTCTACAAGCACAGACAGGACACTAATGAGCTGACTTTTCTGTCAAATTTGGAACGTGCAGAAGCTGACCAGAGAGCATGTCAAGGAAGCTTCTGTAATACGTAATTTAACTAGTAAATAACAGAAAAGTAGGTAAATTGGTGCTTTCCACTCTCCCAAACCAGTAAATATTCACTGAAAAGGATCAGCTAAATGGCATAAAAAAGTTGTGCTAAAATCTGGAACTTGCAAATTAGTAGAGAGCAATCAGAAAATTCTCTGCTAGGAAATTAGATAAGTTGGATGAATACATTGAAACATTTTCAGTTGATGAGAGAGAAACTTTTGAGATAGCTTTGGAAACAATAACAGAGCCAAAATCAAGTCAGGAATATTACATAAAAGAGGTGAATAACCACTCATTTTTCCCTCTCCCCATCGGAAAATCTAATGTGCAATACACAAACACTGATGGTTCACCATTCATCTTCTAAGGTGTTTTTTTTTCTGACTAGGGCATATACTTATCAGGTGGGTGACTGTCTCACAGCAGTGGTGCTTTATTGCAAAGCTTGGACTTTTAACTTCAGCATAGTCTGATGATGGTCAGATATAGAGTTGACAATAAAGTCCTGAGATGAGAACTGTCTACCTGACTAAGCTAGATTTATTGACTTCAGTCCAAGTGTAAAATAAGAGGTGAGGGGTATTTTCATGTCTGTTGTCCTCGAGGATTATACCACAGAGGAAAAAGTGGTCCTTTGCTCACAACACTCAAGATGAACAGTCTCTGCAGTCCTGGCAATATCCCCAACACCTGGTACTTGCCTTCTATCCTGACTTGGCTCTGAGTGTGAGACCCCAATGCTCCTGAGTCAATACATATTAATTCATATTCACACCATGTCAGTATAAGGCCATGCCAGAGT